>LBNU01037383.1:11136-24833 GCA_014162995.1 Artemisia annua | reverse complement strand
AAGCGATGCTAGGGTAGTCATTCATTTCCTAAAGAAACTGTTCGCTAGGTTCGGAATTCCAAAAGCTCTTATTAGTGATAGGGGAACTCACTTTTGCAACTCGCAAATGGAGAAGGTCATGAAAAGATATGGAGTCTCTCACCGGTTCTCCACCGCTTATCACCCACAGACCAACGGTCAAGTCAAAAATACTAATAGGGCTATAAAGAGAATATTAGAGAAGAAGGTTCACCACAATAGAAAAGATTGGTCTTTTAAGCTCGATGAAGCTTTGTGGGCATTTCGCACTGCATATAAGACGCCTATCGGAACAACCCCGTTCCGTATGGTATATGGCAAGGCATGTCATCTTCTAGTAGAACTGGAACACAAGGCATATTGGGCACTTAAGGCTTGCAATATGGACTATTCGGTTGCAGGGACAAATAGATTCCTACAACTACAAGAGCTCGACGAGTTAAGATTAGAAGCCTATGAGTCATCTATCACATATAAAGAAAGGGCTAAAAGATGGCATGACCAACGTATTAAGAGACCTAAGGAATTTTCGGAAGGGGATAAAGTCCTACTATACAACTCTCGCTTAAGGCTATTTCCCGGAAAACTTAAGTCTAGGTGGTATGGACCTTTCACTGTGAAAAGCTCTACTAAAACCAGGGCCGTGGTGTTAGTTGATGATGAGGATAGGGAATTCACTGTGAATATACAACGAGTTAAACATTATCAAGAGAGTGGTAACGAGATGATCAATGAGGAAGACATAACCTTCAACGACAAAGTCACATAACGTACGATGACTTTGAGTCTAGCTACAAGACTCATAAATAAAGAAAAGCGCTTCTTGGGAGGCAACCCATGCTTTGTGTGTTTTTGTGTGTTTATTTGTTTCCGTATGTAAGTTATATTTCTTGTTATTGATTCATGCTTCAAATTAAATTGTGAAAATGCTTTATTTTGTTTTTAACTTCGTCTTAACTACATATAAAGGTATTTTGCAAAAGCTAATTGTAAGGGAAATCTAAATTGGTTTATATAGAACGAATGAACATGAATCATAACAATGAAATTAACATACATATTAGTACTTGTTTGAGTCAAATGCTTGTATCGAGTCATAATGAATTTTTGCAGGAATTTCAGGAAGTAAGATCTAGTTTTTCCAGAATTTTTCACGGAAGCTTGACATGAGAATTCTGTCAGAATTTTCTGACGGCGTCAGGGTTAACACCTGACGGCGTCAGGTTAAAATTTTCTGAAATTTTTGAAAGTTTTGTATTTTTCCGGAAACCTAAAAGTTTTGTCAATTCTTTAACTTATAATCTCCAGGAATTCTGCAAAAATATTCATTCCACAAGCATTATATCCTATTATGTAGATTTTACCGCCTATTTTATGCGAGGTTGGCCTTTATCTTTTTCAGGGTAACAGGTTATTTTGGACAAGAAGACGTTTATTATATCGGAAGGGAAGCTTTGAACGTTCATCTCTCTTGGAAGAAGATCTAACCTTGTTAATTCATTATCCACAACAAACGATTTAGGGGAGTATTTGATTTCATTCTTTCATCTTATTTACTTTTACGTCTTTTATTTGAACATTGGGGACAATGTTCGGTTTAAGTGTAAGGGGGGTAAATGAAAGCACTGTTGAGAATACACCTATGCTTGATGTTTTGCTTTGTTTGATAGTAAATTTGTAATAAAACCAAGAGAAATGTTTGTTAGGGCAATTTTAGCGCCAATTTAAATTTTTTTTACAACATTTAAAAGTGAAACCTTGATCTTAATGAGCATCTCATGGATAGGAAATTGTATGACTAGCACAAAACCGTACCACTAATATGTGAGGTTCGCCCCTAGAATTGGTAGGAAAAGCATCATCTTTGGTGCTATGATGTGTGTACCGGTAGTATTTAGATTCTAGAACTTGCGTTAAGACCATCTCAAATCCACAAGTGAGACTACATTCGTGTAGTTAAGATTTACTACATGATAAGAGGCATTAGGATTAACCCATTGTTTTACACCCGTATATTTGTTATATTTACATTGACTTTATTTGTCATGTAACTCTCCCACACCCTTTGCGTTGTATCCACTTTTGGTACACGATACCCCTAGTACACCCCTCCGAGCCTATCCTTTCGTTTCGACCTTTGAGCATCTTACTCAAAGTGAGAATTTGTTACACCCCACTAAATGTACACCTAAATCGCCTTAGCCTACCTTGTATGCACCCACCTTTGGTGCATTATTGTGACAACATTTGTGTTAAACCCCTAGTTAATTATCTAGTCAATTACATGGTTGCTAAGTTAAATCATATCCTTGTACATATTGTTTTGGGACGATTGGGACTCATGGGTAAAGTACTAGTGTAATGAAGTAATGGGGAAGAACAACATTATTACCCCCATACGTGCTAAATATTTTAAAAGTACTCCAAGTTTTTCGATTATCTTAATTCGAGTCATTAGAATAGTGATTGTAAAGTTATGTAAAGATTCAAGTGTAAGGGGAATGCAAATCCCCTATGATGTATTATTTTGGATGGTAGGGCAAGAGTGTATGAAAAAAAAAATCGAAAAATCAAGAAAAATAAAAAAAAATATGAAAAAGAAAGAAGAAAAACATACGGACTACCATCCCGTTTCCTTTTATGTTCCTTTTTAGTTTTTGTTATTTCATTTTTAGACTAAGATTGAGTCGAGTCTTGACTTAAGCAACGATGTAGAGTGCATGTATTTGATCATGATAATTAACTCGCCACCACTAAAATACCCTTTATTCCAACCAAACCGTGTTATCATATCCCTACACCTTACGTTACAACCCTTTATAAAGCCCTCTTTGATAGTTTATCTTAGGTGCTTACGCCTAGTGGAGGAGTAATTGATCCTTTCCCAAGCCTATGGTAATCTATTTGCTATGACAGGTAGTGAGTGTTATTTTCCGTTTCCATTTATGAGATATAAACTTTATGACATTTGAGAGATGTGAGAATCCAAACACTATTTGTGAGGTGCTAGTGTATGATTTCCGTGCTTGTTATGATTAGGGTCTAATAACTATTTGTTGTAATTACTTTTATATTCGTGTTAAATGACCCCTAACTCATATTTTGATTGGAATAAAAGCTCATTTGCTTGAGGACAAGCAAATCTCAAGTGTAAGGGTATTTGATGAGACGAAAAGTGTTACGCTTTTAGGGGGTCATTTAAGCCCTAATTCGTATAAATGTGATCAAATATTGCCCTAAATCGTTCCTTTTGTCATTTTAGGTACTTTTGAGAAGAATTCTGGAAAACATGCGTATTTGGACGTTTTTGGAGCATAAAAGTGAAGAAAACGACAAAGTCTCAAAAGGTGAAGATTTATAACCTGAGGGCGTCAGGAGTCACAAGGTGACGCCATCAGAAAGCCTTGACAAAAGAGCGGAATTCAATTTTCAAATGACGGGCCAGAAAGATTTTGGGAATTAACACCTGACGCCGTCAGGTGTTAGAAGGTGTAGGCCGTCAAGTGTTAGCTAAAGAGTGACGGGCCTGAGAGTTTTAAAGGGTGACGGCGTCAGAAGTGGATCTAGGCCATCAGAGAAACCTAATGGCGGCGAGCTGACGGCGTCAGACCCTATAACCTGACGCCGTCAGAGTGTAAAATCTATATATACTTTTCTATTTTTCATTCATTAAGTGTGGAACTTTGTGGAGAACTTTTAGGGCAAACCCTAAGACGAATTTTCTTTACTTTTTAGGGTTTCCAACCCTTGGAACCCTCATGCTTAATTAAAGATAAGTCTTCACTTTAATTTAATCATCATGTCTATGTGTTGGTTAACTATCTATCTTGCTTGTCTTTCAATTAACATGTGTAGCTAAATTCTCTAGTGTTTGCTTAGATCTAATGAAACCTAACTATTAATTATTGGTTAATTGGTGTGTGTTGTTGTTTGTTGGGATGATTGTTCCATCAATGTTAGGCTCAAGAAAACTGGCCAACATCCTTTATGGTAACGTGCTTGAACGTCTTGGGAAACATGTAGCCAAGGCATACTAGGCTATTAAGGTAGTATTTAACGCATGAGCCACTGTTTACAACCCCTATGGTTGTGCCGTGCATGGCATAGGGCGAGATAAGAGCTCATAGAATTGGAGAGATATGTATGCCACTCCATGAGTTATTAGGAATGCACCCTTCATCCACACAAGTAACATACATATCAATTAACCGGTAAAAGATAGTTAGGGAGTAATGAAATCTAAGTAAACACAATTTTCTCCATATTGTTTTCACAACCACAATAGTTTTAGATAATTTTATTTTCATTTGCATAAGTAGTAAACTTGGGTTAGTTGACTAGCAACTAATTCCGCCCTTCCTCTAAAAAACGAGATTTTACTTGCTTTCATAAAAACGTAAAAAGACAAAAAGAATCTTCCTTCCACCTCTAGGCCTATTTGAATAGCTTTTCTATCCTAACGAACACTATTCCCTGTGAGAGAATGATCAATCCCCCGTACTTACCAATATTCTATACTACTACGGTCAGGTACACTGCCTGGTGGGGTTGTAAGCCTCTTGAGATCCCTCGAGAGGTAAAACCTGTTGTAAGGTCACAAAACCACGCATCAGAATTCTTCACCAGAATTCTCTATTAGCATAATTCCCAACATTGTCAACTTTCTCAAAAAGCTTTTGGCTCGATATGGAATCCCTAAAGCTTTAAAAGTGATAGAGGAACCCATTTTTGTAATAAAAAATGGAGAAAATCATGAAACATTATGGAGTTCATCATCGTTTTGCTACAGCATATCATCCACAAACTAGTGGACAAGTCGAAAATACTAATAGAGCATTAAAAAGGATACTTGAAAAAACGGTCAAGGAAAATCCTTCCGTTTGGTCGAGAAAAATCGATGACGCTCTATAGGCCTTTCGTACGGCTTATAAATCTCCAATTGGTACAACACCATTCAGAATTTTGTATGGGAAAACACGTCATTTTCCGTTCGAAATTGAACATCGTGCTTACTGGGCATTACGAAATTGCAACCCCGATCTGAAAGTAGCAGGAGAGAAAAGATTCTTGCAATTGCATGAAGTCGATGAACTGAGACTCCAGGCCTACGAAAACTCCAAGCTATACAAAGCCTGAACCAAAGCTTATAATGACCGAAAGCTTATAATTAGAAAAGAATTCAAAGCTGGAGATAAAGTTCTGCTTTTCAATATGAAATACAAGTTCAAAGCTCCTAAGCTTAAACCTAAATGGTTGGGACCTTATATAGTACTTGGATTTCCATATGGATATGTCGAACTCCATGACAAGCATGGTAGAAGTTTCATTTTTAATGGTCACCGTATTAAATTGTACTATAATAAGGAGCAAATGAGCAAAATTTCTGTTGAATATGCAAACGAATCTGAATATGAAGCTATCACATTCATGGCACCTCACCAAGAAATGGCGCCATGGGCACATGACCAAGGTTTTATCTATGATTCTCTTCCTAGAGCATGGGAAAAAGTTATATTGGAAGATATAGATGAAACTGGAGAAGGAATTGTGGTAGAAAACATATTATTCGTACCAAAGTATCTAAAAAGGAAATCTAAAACCGCATCAACGTAGTTCTTGCGGAGCATGAGTCAGGCTGATGACTCGTTAATAAAAGAAGCGCTTCTCGGGAGGCAACCCGTGTGTTTGCTATTTTTAAATTCTTAGTTTATTTTCAGTGATTACACCCCAAAGTTTAAACCACTTGGTTGAACTTAAGTGTGGGGGTATCTCACTAATTTTAATAAAACATATAGTCTTGTCTTTGTTTTATGATTGTCACAGAAAATGATGATGAAACGTGGAAACTTGGAGTAAAGGACCACAAAGGAAAATACGGTTCAGTTTCTTATTTCCCTATTTTCATTCTTTGATGTTCGTTTATCACATTGAGGACAATGCTTAACTTAATTGTGGGGGGGGGGGGTGAATAAGTAAATAAGAATAATTCGTAAATTTCGAGTATAATTTAAATTTGGTTGCCCTTGTGATCTAGTTGTTTTCACGCTTTTAGGATAATATATTAGAATAATTGGATCGATCCACAGGTAAAAAATGGTAATTTTTGAAATTTGAGATGTGTCCCGATTACTATTGCAATCCATTCTAGGATCGATAACATTAGCTTGCACATGTTGTAACCCTTTCCACTAAATTGTGAGGATTTGAGCCTGTTTCTTATACAGCATACATTCTTTTATGCTTAATCCTTTTGTTATGACTGTGCCGGTGATTTTATTTATACTAGAACTTGTGCTTGTAAATCATTTCGAGACCGTTGTGAGATCACATTTCTTGTGTGATATAAGTATGCATATGTGATAAGAGGCAATCTTAGGATTTAACCCCAAATAGCCTTCCATATTGATTTCTAGCTAGTTTGCTTGACTAGTTAACCACCACTATAACCCTTTTTGTTAGCGTTCATTTTTAACGCTAGATACCCCTAGTTATACCTTTTGAGCCAATATTTTCTTTTGAATAAATCCAGAAAAATACAAAAAGATTTTACACTTTTTAGCCTAGCCTTACCCTTAGTCAAGTCTTAGTTGGTTGCTAGCTATATGGCAAGATGGATGTTATGTGGGAAATCATGAAGTACAAAGAAAGTAGTAATTCCGTAAGTGGCAATCAATGCAAAATTAAGAATAAGTCATCAAAGAAGAATGGTGACAAGTGATTCTATGTTCTTTATGTTCAAATATATATATATATATATATATATATATATATATATATATATATATATATATATATATATATATATATATATATATATATATATATATATATATATATATATATATATATATATATATATATATATATATATATATATATATATATATATATATATATATATATATATATATATATATATATATATATATATATATATATATACATATATATATATGTATATATATATATATATATATATATATATGTATATATATGTTGGGTTATAAAGTCAAAGTACTGCTGAAATAATTAAAGTGCTGTTCAAAGTACTGCTGTTGATCAAAGTACTGCTGATTATCAAAGGTGCTGCTCGTTGACTAGGTCAAAGTACTGCTAAATAAAGATAAAGACTNATATATATATATGTATATATATATATATATGTATATATATATATATATATATATATATATATATTGTGTATATGTTGAATTAAATAGCCAATGAGCTATAGTGTTACGTATTATTCAATCAAGAATGGAGATTCTAAGAAGTACATGATAGTGGTTCGAGATAGCTAGCAACAATTGGATATTAGACTTTGACTAATTTGTATATTCTTTTAATTGTTTCCACCCTCTAAACTTAGCCCATGTCTTATCCCTACCTTTTTGACTTTGTGAAATTATCAAGTGTATGACATGTAGTGACCATCCGATTTCTTGAGGAATTAGACAACGCGCTATCGATCTTAGGATATCCTTAGTGACCATCCGTTGTTTGGTAATGCAAGAATTCGTGCCAGCGAGCAATTATGTTTTACGCAAAGTAATTTCACATAAGTTCTTTTTATACTTTTTAAGCCTTAATCCCGAATAAAAGCCCTCTTTGATATGAATATTTGGAGCTCACACCTTTACGGTGTAGTTATGTTTCTTGTACAAGCCTATGGTAATATTTAAATCATGACTGAGCAATGAGTGTGATTTCTTTTATACTTCACCAAAAAATGAGTGTTTAGAGTGAATTATATCTTGTTCCTTTTTCGTGAGGTGATTAGTAATATTTATCTAACAAGAAAATCATTTGGGTATTGTCAAACATCTCAATGTTTCAACTATTAAAGCTTAAAATGATGAATCTAACTTGTACTCGTACTTGGAAGGTTTGCATCACATTTTTCCAAAACATCTTTGAAGTACCATGTGGATGATATTTTATTTCTAGATTTGATTGAGGGCAAGCAATGTTCAAGTGTGGGGGATTTGATAATGCTCAAATTATGCATGTTTTTAGTAGCGTTATTCGTATATTTTTTGGTTGTTTTTGCCACTAAATCGTATCAAAGTGTCTTTGCAAGTATTTGTAGCCAAAAGCAGGAAAGAGTGAAAGAAATGAAGGATTTGTCATTTCCAACTCAAGATTCAATTCGTTCAAGCATTTCACAAAAAAGAATCCAAGTTTTCATCATTCCAAGGTTCGTTGACAAGAAATAATCAAGTTTGGACAAAGAACGAAGAGCCAAGATAAAAGAATAAGTTTTAGCTGTCAGAACACTTCCAACCGGTCGGTCATGAATCCAACCGACCGGTTAGACGAAAATGCTCAATCTAACCGATCGGTTGTAATCCAACCGACCGGTTAGATCCAAATGTTCAATCCAACCGATCGGTCATGCCCCGTAACCGATCGGTTGGTCAGCTCGTACAAGATTTACAAACTTCATTCTACTTCATTCTACCCGTTTCTAGACCATTCTTTCGGGTATTCTAGGTCCTTCTATTCACCTTGGAGGCCAAGTTGCTGCATTAATGATCCTAGGCTTGTGGAGTAGTATAAATAGAGGCTTTGCAAACTCATTTTAATACACATCTTTCACAACAACAAAGCAATCATCAAGGATTTCTCACTAGTCTCAAAGTTCTCAAATTCGTCCATAGAAGTGCAGAATACATTGGAGGTCCAAAAAGTCAACATCCAGAGGTCAAATTCTCAAGAAGTCAACACCAACACCTAGGAAATCATTTCCTACTCATTTGTAATCATATTCCAAACATTTGTAAGACTTTAATCATGATTTCTAATGTTCAATATTCTTAGTTTATTTTCAAGTTTGCTATGAGTGGCTAGTAACCTTTTTACATTTGCTTAGATAATGTTAATTACTTAGCGATTAGTCTATGATTGTGATAACATGTTTTAATTCAATTTCAAGTCAATTCTAAAACCGAATTAGACTTAAGTTTCATAGTGACATTTGTTGAGTCAAGTTTAACTAGTTGCGTGTAATATCATTGGCTGAAAGAGTTGTTATTATTCAACTAGTTATAATCATTTTTCTATGAATGATTGTTTTTCACCATAACTATTCTTGACTAAACAAAGGAATGATGGTACAATTGTAATGAGAATACTTTTTGATAATCAAATCGGATTGGTTGTAAACGCCTAATTGGTCGAAAGTTTTAGCAGTTTATGATCAATTGTAACCTTGTTGTCTATGATTAGGTTACCTTTTGTATTGACCATTTCTTAAGAGTATTTGATTAAACAAGAAACTATTTTTGTGTTTAAGGTTGTTAATCCAACTTTATGAACCTTGAATTGATCTTGAATTGATTGGTCCAAACCTAATTCTTGTTTTTATGAACTAAAATCTTGACGAAGGTTTAACTTGTAGAAATAATAGATTAGAACACCAACTAATTCTAAATTACCAACATGTTATCGAGTTATCACAATCATGATTATCCTATAAGTAGTTAACTAGTCTAAGCAAGTGTAGTTTTTAATCATTTGAATTATCTTATTATCATTATCGCTTAAAATAGAATTAACTTTTATACTTACGCTTAGATTCACTCACAAATCCCTACGAACGATCCCGACTTACCATCCTTATCTTGCTATAACGGACGAGTACACTATGTGTTAGTTCTAGATCCGGTAATCTTGTTTATAAATTTAAAACTTGTACACGCCGTGAACACGCATCACTATGTGAGGTTAGCTCTAAAATCATTACTAGAAATAAAACGTTAAAAGCAACACTGCGTAAACTAGAAAAAGAAATTTTGGAACTAAAAGATCAAGTTAAAAGACTTGATAAAAGAAAAGTTTGTGATGTAGGATGCGAATCATGTCACAATCTTAGAGAAGAAAATGAACTACTTAGGAAAAATGCATTGGAAATTATTAAGTTTAAAAAGGAAGCTAAAACGCCCGATTATAAGCTAATCAACACAAGATGTATTGAGAATATAGACACAAATCTAAATGTCCATGAAGCCTCAACAAGTAAAACAAAACAAGTAAAATTCAGCAAACCTGCAAGTTCTGTCGAAACAGTGGACGGCTCCACTAAAGGTACAGACGACACCACTAAAATTAGTGGTACCGTAGTACCGTGTAGTGCAAAGGACATAACAGAGTCTAATCTGAGAAATAACTTAAGTCCTGAACTAAATCACAAAGTAGTTAACAAAGCTAAAGTACCTATGGTTATTAAAATGGAAGTCAAAAGTATTTATAAACCTTTGTCAACACCCGGACTTGGTTTTGTGAAACCTCACCCTAGATCAAAGACTCCTCCACCTAGGAAAACTAATTTCTCTAAACCTCGGTCAAGATATCCTCAACCAAGAAGTAACTTTAGGAGACAAAATTATTCAAGTAATCCAACAACATGGAATAACTTTCAAAAACAAAGTCGCTTACCTTGGGAAATTTGTCCTCCTTTCCAACATCCTGGTCAAATGCAAATAATGCATAGGATGTCTAACAGTAACAACTTTGGACCCATGAGATATTAGGGGACCAAATATTTGAATTTCTATCTTATTAAATAGATATGCTTGGGAATCTACTTGGAGCCTGATGAATGGGTCAAAGATAGTGGATGCACTGATCACATGACGGGCAACCGAAGTCTATTCTCTTCTTACAAAGCTTATAATGGGGGTAACATTACTTTCGGTTGCAAGCTTAAGCGCAACATTATTGGCAAAGGTACGATTACTCAAGACTCCCTTACTATTAGAAATTTTGAGCACGTAGACAACTTAGGATTTAATTTACTTAAGGGCAACATTATTGGCAAAGGTACGATTACTCAAGACTCCCTTACTATTAGAAATTTTGAGCACGTAGACAAATTAGGATTTAATTTACTTAGATAACTAAGTATGGCAAAACCAAAGGCAAAGGAGTTAGGAAAAATGGACTATTCGTTATGAAGATAGGAAATACACCTCAGGACAAGATTTGCCTAGCAACTATAGATGATAACTCCACATTATGGCATAGGAGACTAGGTCATGCCAATATGCGATTAATTCAATCATTTGCATCAAAAGAACTAGTTAGAAACCTTCCTAAGATTAACTTTTGTGCTGCATGTAAAGTCGGTAAACACGCTCACTCTAGTCACAAGGCTAAGAATATGGTTTCCATCACTAGATGTCTAGAACTTCTTCATATGGATCTATTCGGTTCATCCGCCGTACGGAGCTACGGAGGAAATTACTACACATTAGTAATAGTAGATGATTACTCTAGGTACACTTGGACTAGGTTTCTAGGAATAAGACTCAAGCTTTCGAAGAATTCGAAATCTTTAGTAAAAAGATCCAAAATAAATTAGATTGTAATATAGTGTCCATTAGAACGGATCATGGTCGGGAATTTGACAATGAAGTGCAATTTGGAGTATATTATGATGCTAATGGAATTACTCACAATTTCTCAGCTCCACGCACTCCACAATCAAATGGGGTAGTTGAGAGGAAAAATCGCACTCTACAAGAGATCAGTAGAACAATGCTCAATGAGAAATCTATTCCACAAAAGTTTTGGTGTAATGTCGTAGACACCTCAACTTATATACTTAATAGGATATTGATTAGACCGATACTAGGCAAAACACCATACGAAATTTTGAAAGGAAGAAAACCTACACTAGACTATTTTAGAGTGTTTGGAAGCAAGTGTTTCATTTTAAGCACCAAAGACTACCTCACCAAGTTTGATCCAAAATCTTACGAAGGTGTCTTTTTAGGTTATTCACAAAATAGTAAAGCATATGTAGTTCTAAACAAGGAGACTATGAAAGTCAAAGAATCACTTAACGTGACATTCGATGAAAGTCCTCCTCCCATGAAAACATCACCCTTGGTGGATGATGATCTAGATGAGGAAGAAGCCGCTAGGGTTAATAGCAAGAAAATTCTATAAAATGATATTGAGGATGAAATGGTCGAAGTTGACGAAGTTGTTAACATTAAGGAATCCAAAAATCATCCAATAGAAAATGTCATAGGAAATCTCAACCAAAGAACCCTTAGGTGATCACAACCACAACACAAAAGTAATTTCATTTGTTTTATATCCTCCATAGAACCTAAGAATCTTGGTGAAGCAATTAAGGAAGAAAGTTGGCTAGTTGCTATGCAAGAAGAGTTAAACCAATTCACCGCAAATCAAGTTTAGGATTTAGTACCTCCTCCTGAGAACCAAACCATCATAGGAACTAAGTGGGTGTTTATAAATAAGCTCGACGAAAATGGCGTCGTGACTAGGAATAAGGCTAGATTAGTAGCACAAGGCTACAATCAACAAGAGGGAATAGATTACGATGAAACCTATGCACCCGTAGCTAGATTAGAGTCCATTAGAATACTCCTTGCTTATGCTTGTGCCTTAGAATTTAAACTATATCAAATGGACGTGAAAAGTGCATTCCTAAATGGTTTTATCAGTAAGGAGGTATACGTAGCACAACCTCCAGGATTCGTTGATTTCAAAAAACCGAATCATGTTTATAAACTCAAAAAGCTATTTATGGTCTAAAACAAGCTCCTATAGCTTGGTATGATAGACTAAAGGAAATTTTGATCAAACATGAATATACCATGGGAATGGTTGATAACACACGTTTCACGAAGAAACGTGATTGATGTTAGGGATATAGACCGGGGAAATAGTCAAAGAAAGTCAACCGGGAGTATTAGATATCCCCGGGTCGTGTCCATGTGAGGTGTGAAATGCGAAGTCGAATACCGTTTTGTGATCGGGTGATTTGAATGGGATATCAAGAGAATTTGGGTTTCTAAACTAACGCAAACAAATAAATGTTCAAAATATCGTAAATAAACAAACAAGGCAAACATGTAAATAACAATTCAATTTAAACGTAATCTAAACCTAAAACGTAACGTGTAAATCCTACAAACGTAACTTAAAAGGGAAATTACCAAATTTATACTACGATTTGAATTTTAGAAATGAAAAACTATTTGAAGAGTTGTAGAAAATGCTAATCGTAACTTAAAATAACTTAAAACGTAACTAAAAATGAAAACCGAGCGTTTAAATTAAAAATACCGTACGTGCGAAAAATAAAAAGTGAAATTTGAGCAATACTAATCCTACGGGCATGAACTAATTTTCCTACTTTTTAATTGACAAAAGAAAATTTTTGGAAAAAGAAACGTATTTTTTTTTCACTTTTTCTTTTTGGAAACTAACTATAAGCTAAAATTATTTAAAAAAAAAGACAAAATAAGTTGAGAAAAAGCTGATAACTATGAGACAGTTTACTAAATCTATTGAAAACTAAAATTTAAGTGAAAGTCAAAGGCACAAGCTTGTGAGAGCTTGTGCCAAAACTGAAAATAGCTTTCAAAAATTTTAAACAAACACATTGAAAACAGACAAGTGAACAATTTTAGTAACCAACTTTTTGCAAAATTCACTAATGAGCTAAGAAAAGATGAAAGGGATAAGCAGATTACCTCCCCCTAGGAATAAGATACTTATTTATGATGTTTTAGTGCTTTTTAATTGCTTATTTTCTGTTCCCTTAGCCTTTTAGGATCTCCCTAGATACCCTTAGGCTTATCTTCCCGATTATATCGCTTGATGGTAGGCTTTTAGCTAGCTTTTGTAGGATTTCTTTATGG
>LBNU01037382.1:4016-14238 GCA_014162995.1 Artemisia annua | reverse complement strand
TTTTATACAAGACTTAAAACTAAAGTGATGAATTACTTATAAGCTAAAGTTTGTACTTTGTCATTAACAAAACTTAGCAAAGATCGTAAAATATAAATAACGTTTTTAGGCGATATTTGTATTAACAATCTCCCCTTTTTTGTTGATGACAAAATGTAAACTTTATTTATAAGTGAGTCACTACGTTTAGTGCTAAGTCTTATAAAGTTTAAAACTTGTTTTACTAAAATAATAAAAAGAAG
Source organism: Artemisia annua (assembly GCA_014162995.1). NCBI lineage: Eukaryota > Viridiplantae > Streptophyta > Magnoliopsida > Asterales > Asteraceae > Artemisia > Artemisia annua. Next base: position 13,996 of record LBNU01037382.1, on the reverse strand, counting down.
TGAAAAAGTTTAAAAATGAAAACAAGTTAAACTTCTCCCCCTTTTTGTCGAAACAAAAAGAAGAGTAGCGTAGCGGAACTTTATGCACGTGCTCCCCCTTGGACAAAACTCTCCCTAATAGGAGTGCCAAGATAGGAGACATGGATTTTGAACCTACAAAAAAAAAAGGTTAGTTGCAATTCACACGCTCCCCCTTGATCATTACTCCCCTAACTCGGAGTATCAAGGATAAAGGCATGGATTATGAACCTACAAAATAGAGGTTAGTGGCCACACAAAACAAGTATAGAACATGATGTGAAGCGTAATGATGCAACTCTCATACTCCCCCTTGAATGTTACTCCCCTAACTCGGAGTATCAAGGAAGAAAGTCATGAGTTATTTTCCTACAAAAGAAAGTTAGTGTAGGAAATACAAGATATACATTTAACCAAAACAAGATATAGTGCAAACACAATACTTAATTGGTCACCAAACAAAGCATATCTTATAGTAGAATGAAATTCATTTCACGTAAAATTTGACTATAAAAGTCAAAGACAAGAAATGATGTGTTTAATCATCCTATTTCTAAAAAATAAAAGACAAATGAAAAAGAACAAAGAAAATAAAATCCTACATCTTTTAAAAAGGAAAACATCACTTTCCTTAATGAGAAACATTTTCCAAAAATAAGGGTAAGGTTGTTTGGTGGAGGAAAACGTTTGTTTTAGGATGTAGCGGGTTTGGTTTTGGTGGTGGGTGAAGAGAAGCTTTCTTGGTTTGTTGATTTATGGTTTTGGTGGTCCAACGAGTGGAGATTCTAGACTTGTGGTGGTTGACACAAGGTTTCTAGACGGTCCAAAATGTGGTTTAAGATAAACCTCATTTCGTAGGTTAACTCCCGGATTTCCGTTTGACATCTTTCGGTGATGTGAGCGGTTCTCTCACAATTTCCGCAATCATGTCGGGGTGGTGGAAATGGGATTTCATTTGTTGGTGGTGGTGGAACACTTGTGCTCGATGGAGCAAGGTTGGATGGTTGAGAGGTGTTTTGATTTCCTATACTTGTTGACTCAAGATTTAGGAAAGACTCTTGTGTTGGTTGTTGTTGTTGGTTGTAATGACGAAGACTTGGTTCTTCATCAATAGGGTCATGGATGAATTTGTAAACGGGATGGAATACAAATGATTGTGGGTATGAATGACCTTGATCTTGTGGAAAAATTGAGGGTCTAGCATAACGGTAAGCTAAACCTTCGATCAAGGATGGGTGATGAGGTCCATCTTCCAAAGACTCCTTTGGTTTAAGTCTAGGTAGATGAGGTATTCCATCTTGGGTAAGTGTGTCAAAACGTGACAACGATGGAGGGTTTGACTCATTTGGTGAAAAGTTTTCTAAGGTTTCCAAATAGGGTAATGGTGATGTTGGAGGTGTTTGAAAACGTTCCATCGGTGATCTAGGTGATGGAGGTTGAGTTTGTTGAAGAGGTGATGTTAAATCACTTGGTTGTGAAGTGGGTATGTTTTCATTCCCATGTTCGGGAGAAAATGGTGGAGTTGCAAGATTTAGTAAATCTTGAAAGGTGGTTATGTTGGTGTTCCAAGGTGTTGGTGTTGTGATGTTGAAATAATCTTGGATGGGTGCGGAAATATCAAATGATGACTCACTTGAAGATGATGAGGTTGATTTGGTGGTTTTGGTTAAGCAACAAGGTTTTACACTAATCCTAGTGTGTTTTCTAGATGTTTCGGATGAGGTGTTGGACTTAGTCATCTCAATTCTTTGGTTAGTTTGAGTTTTAAGATTGGGTGAAGAAATGGTTTTGGTGTGAGTCTTGGGTTTGTTCAAAGATGATCACATTTATAGGATAAACATGTCATGAGATGGGTGTTTGGATTTGATGTTCAACTGTAAAACCCTAAAATTCGGAATCTAAACTTTGGGCTAAATTTGTTATAAAGTTTGAGAACTTATTTGATGAAACTAAAAACCTTAGGTTGGGTATATTAAATAAAATATATATCGCCTCATTATACACCATTATACTCGGTCCATTTTAAAAATACTAAACAAAACCCCCATTTGAAATTTTGACCCAACATTTAACTCCTTAATTACCCATTTACTTGGTCCAATTAAAATCCCCTTATTACATTTAAAACTCATATTTTAATGTCATAAAACCCATTAAAGATCCCCTATTATTCGGCACATGACTAAAACACGAAATTCCCTTTTTGAAAACCCATTTAACGTCACTAAAAAAAAATCATTTAAAACTTTTAATAGCACACTTAAATACACCAATTATGGCCATCAACCATGTAACGGCAAAAATAAACGGTATGTTTTATTTCCTTGTATAAATCGAAGATTTGAGTTCTTGTGTTCCTCCATTCGAGTGACAAAATAAACAACACCCATACATCACATAAATCATCTTCGACTGCTACTATTTTTATACAATCAAACGAGGGTTTTTGGTAAACGATCTTCGTGTTTCTGTCTCGACCTCCCAAGGTATCGACTCTCTTTTTCTTTTGTTTTCTTTTTAGACTCGAACAGTCCTACACTAATCGATCATGTATTCTAAACATGTTTAAATAATCGACCTAGTGACATGTTTTCTTAACCGGTAATTTAATCGACTCAGGTTGTTGTAGATATCGACCATGCTAATCGACCCTTTTTGAATATAATGAATCGACCCTCTTGCGTTTATGTTCGGCCCGAGTTCTGTATGAATTGAGCTTGTTTCCTTCTTATATTTGACCCTTAATTGCTTTGTGATATACACCCTATGATCGACATTTTTGGCTTCTTATAATTAGACCATAAAATCTGATATATCGACCCTTATTTTTCCCTTATACTTGTCGACTTATAAACAGATATGTTAACCTTGTTTATTGTATTGAAACCTTGTTTCACTTTTCGGCTAACGACAAAAAGACTTCCATGCATGCGATTTAGTTTTGCTTTCGAATTGAAATATAGAAATAAAAGGAGTCACGTTTTATTTTGTTAACTGGGTAGCCAATTAGAAAATAGGGTACACATGGGTTGTTTAATTCACTAGCCTACCAGATGTAAAATAAAAGGTTGCGTTTAGTTTTTTTTACTAAGTCGAGGCCCACATAAATTAAGAGAGTGTGTTTTTGTTAGTTAAATTTACTTAACTAATATGTAATAATATTTTCGGTTACTAAAATATCGGACTAACGTGATCTATATTATTTGGACGTAATAATAATTGGTACATTTCGGTTAATTAAACTTAAGGACATTGAATGTATTTGAAACCCTAAACCTAGTGACATTTAATACGTATTTGTAACCCTATTTGATCATTAAATGGCATTTAATATAATTTTAAAACCCTAAGTTGACTAAATGTATAAACTTACTAAATATGTTATGAACCCTAATCCGTGTAGATTCGTTGAAGAAAACGTAACATCCATTGATTCGTTTGCTTTCCGTTTAATTGAATCAAGGTACGGATATTCAGTCTTACTTTTAGACATTATTTCATTTGCATTTAGTGTTGGTACGGATATTCTGGATACTCATTTCTATTTACATCATTATCGGTTAGTTCGTTTGTTTGATTATTCGTTTCTCATGATTCGTATTCATTGACTTTGATATGAACCTTTGACATGAACCCTTGATCTGAACCGTTGATATGATCCTTTTGTTGTGATCCATCTGATATGACCCCTTTGTTATGACCCTTTGTTTCGATCCATTTGATTTGACCCATTGCTCAAGGTACTATCCCTAGTCATGAAGGTAACATGGCCATGTCATTGAGGCACCAATGGCATGACACTTTCTGTGGAGGTGTGATTGATCCACGGCGTTTCCCTTATCTGTATCTGTGGCCATTATCTGAGTATGTATGCTAGCCTTGAGTTAGTGTATGTGCTAATATGTTTTGCAGGGGAGCGTATGGATGCATCCTAGGTAATGTGTAATGAAATCTGGTGATTGGTAGGTGTGTGACCCTACACCCCATCACAATCTGGTACATTGGAGTCTGCAGCTCCATGTACAATAAATGAATTGACGGTATAATGTATTGTGAAATGAAATGATTGATTGAATGTTTTGGTACATGAGCAAATTCTGTTGCTATCCCTTTTACTATTTATGGACTATTCTTTGATTACTATTTTCATACGATCCCTACATATTCTTTATGACATTGTATCTCAGCAGGTTCACATTGGATTGTTTATTTATTCGTTTATGTTCAGTTATCTTTCATATGTTTATATATGTTCACTGAGCGTTAGCTCAGCCGCATTTTCTTTTCCCTGCGGCAGGTATCAAGTTGGAAGCTGGGATTGAGTGATGAGAGTAGGAGCTTTTTAGTGGACCAACCCTATCTTAGTCTTCATGGATTTTATTTTAGATTTTTGTTTGATTATTTCAGACGTTTGTTTTGATTAATTGTTTTAATAGTCCTTTTGGTCTCAAGATTTGTACTTTATTGAGATAAATCTTTCGCTTGCGCTGTATGTTCTGAAATGACACCATAATGTTACACCTTAGACCCTTATCCGGTTTGGGGTGTTACAATTATGGTATCAGAGCCAGGTTTCGACCTGTAGAGCTTAGGCTATGACCTGTGAGGATTGGGTAGACATTAGGATTCCTTCTGCTTTGACGCCTTCTTATGCTTTGACATTTCCCGCTGCTTTGACTATTTTCCTATCATATTCGATATTCGATATTAACTCTGATTTTTGTCTTCATTAATTCGTTTATTGACCTTTTAGATGTCGGTCAATAAAACACCAGAAGAGATCGCTGTTTTCAATACAGCTGTTGCTCAGGCTGTTGAAGCCCTAATGCCTGAACTTCGAGCTCGACTCTTCGAGGAATTCTGTTAGGAAGCCTCTGGTTCTGGTTCTGGTTCTGGTGGTGGCACTCCAGTCACTATCTCTGGATGGTTGGAAAAGTTTGGGAAACAGAAGCCCAGATCTTTTAGTTCCACCAACACTCCGGTTGATGCAGAAAATTGGATCGCCCACATAGAAAAGATATTTGAGGTGTTGGACTGTAGGGATGAGTTTAAGACCCGTTTGGCCAGCTATAAACTGGTAGGTGATGCGCTGAACTGGTGGAAGGCCTATAAGCAGGCCAAAGGTGATGAGTTTATACTCACTATGACTTGGGCAGATTTTCGCGATGTCTTCTTTAATCAGTACTTTCCTCTAGCTGAACAACAAAAGTTTGAGCGGGATTACCATANTCTTAGTCTTCATGGATTTTATTTTAGATTTCTGTTTGATTATTTCAGACGTTTGTTTTGATTAATTGTTTTAATAGTCCTTTTGGTCTCAAGATTTGTACTTTATTGAGATAAATCTTTCGCTTGCGCTGTATGTTCTGAAATGACACCATAATGTTACACCTTAGACCCTTATCCGGTTTGGGGTGTTACAATTATGGTATCAGAGCCAGGTTTCGACCTGTAGAGCTTAGGCTATGACCTGTGAGGATTGGGTAGACATTAGGATTCCTTCTGCTTTGACGCCTTCTTATGCTTTGACATTTCCCGCTGCTTTGACTATTTTCCTATCATATTCGATATTCGATATTAACTCTGATTTTTGTCTTCATTAATTCGTTTATTGACCTTTTAGATGTCGGTCAATAAAACACCAGAAGAGATCGCTGTTTTCAATACAGCTGTTGCTCAGGCTGTTGAAGCCCTAATGCCTGAACTTCGAGCTCGACTCTTCGAGGAATTCTGTTAGGAAGCCTCTGGTTCTGGTTCTGGTTCTGGTGGTGGCACTCCAGTCACTATCTCTGGATGGTTGGAAAAGTTTGGGAAACAGAAGCCCAGATCTTTTAGTTCCACCAACACTCCGGTTGATGCAGAAAATTGGATCGCCCACATAGAAAAGATATTTGAGGTGTTGGACTGTAGGGATGAGTTTAAGACCCGTTTGGCCAGCTATAAACTGGTAGGTGATGCGCTGAACTGGTGGAAGGCCTATAAGCAGGCCAAAGGTGATGAGTTTATACTCACTATGACTTGGGCAGATTTTCGCGATGTCTTCTTTAATCAGTACTTTCCTCTAGCTGAACAACAAAAGTTTGAGCGGGATTACCATACTATCCGCCAGGAAGACAAGGAAACCACCAATGAATTTATGAAGCGGTTTCTAAGATTGGCAGGATTTCTGGGAGCGAAGGCTGGAACTCAGGAGGAGCAGGCTGCACATTTCAAATGGGGGCTCAAAGAATGGATTCTGGATGGGATTGTAAACACAGAGTTCACGGACGTAGCTGAGGTTGCTAACGCGGGCCGTAATATCGAAATTCTTCGTGAAAGAAATCGGGAGAACAAAAGAAACCGTGATGGGGACCGCATCCGATCCGCTAGTGCTTCAGGGGTACGAGATCAGAGGTACCATGATTATGAGTCGACTCCATGTAAAACATGTGGGAAGCTGCACCCAGGAAAACCTTGCCACCGAAATTCTGGGGCATGTTTTGCATGCGGTTCGATGGACCAAAAGATCGGTGATTGTCCTAGGAGGAAGTGAGTTGGTGATTAGTGATCGGTTCATTTTGGTTTATGCATTTCCTTTTACGTCTTGATACATTTTTGATATTTTCTGTTATATTTTTGGAATTTCTGATTTGAACCTGCTAATAATTGAAGTCAGAATTTAGCCTTATCATCGTATCTGCTTATGATTTTGATATGTTATCTGTTATATATGTGTTCCGTATCTGTTGGATTCAGTTTGAAAAGATCGGTCATTATTGACGAATCTGAAATGTTCTGAACCTTCTGAATCGAGTCATGAGAAACTAACTTTCCGTTCGTTTGAATCGTTTCCATTTCCTTCTTGATCGGGTATGTTTCTATCCGGTTCTTTTCAATTTCGCGGACGAAATTTTATTTTTAGAAGGGAAGAGTTGTAAAACCCTAAAATTCGGAATCTAAAATTTGGGCTAAATTTGTTATAAAGTTTGAGAACTTATTTGATGAAACTAAAAACCTTAGGTTGGGTATATTAAATAAAATATATATCGCCTCATTATACACCATTATACTCGGTCCATTTTAAAAATACTAAACAAAACCCCCATTTGAAATTTTGACCCAACATTTAACTCCTTAATTACCCATTTACTTGGTCCAATTAAAATCCCCTTATTACATTTAAAACTCATATTTTAATGTCATAAAACCCATTAAAGATCCCCTATTATTCGGCACATGACTAAAACACGAAATTCCCTTTTTGAAAACCCATTTAACGTCACTAAAAAAATCATTTAAAACTTTTAATAGCACACTTAAATACACCAATTATGGCCATCAACCATGTAACGGCAAAAATAAACGGTATGTTTTATTTCCTTGTATAAATCGAAGATTTGAGTTCTTGTGTTCCTCCATTTGAGTGACAAAATAAACAACACCCATACATCACATAAATCATCTTCGACTGCTGCTATTTTTATACAATCAAACGAGGGTTTTTGGTAAACGATCTTCGTGTTTCTGTCTCGACCTCCCAAGGTATCGACTCTCTTTTTCTTTTGTTTTCTTTTTAGACTCGAACAGTCCTACACTAATCGATCATGTATTCTAAACATGTTTAAATAATCGACCTAGTGACATGTTTTCTTAACCGGTAATTTAATCGACTCAGGTTGTTGTAGATATCGACCATGCTAATCGACCCTTTTTGAATATAATGAATCGACCCTCTTGCGTTTATGTTCGGCCCGAGTTCTGTATGAATTGAGCTTGTTTCCTTCTTATATTTGACCCTTAATTGCTTTGTGATATACACCCTATGATCGACATTTTTGGCTTCTTATAATTAGACCATAAAATCTGATATATCGACCCTTATTTTTCCCTTATACTTGTCGACTTATAAACAGATATGTTAACCTTGTTTATTGTATTGAAACCTTGTTTCACTTTTCGGCTAACGACAAAAAGACTTCCATGCATGCGATTTAGTTTTGCTTTCGAATTGAAATATAGAAATAAAAGGAGTCACGTTTTATTTTGTTAACTGGGTAGCCAATTAGAAAATAGGGTACACATGGGTTGTTTAATTCACTAGCCTACCAGATGTAAAATAAAAGGTTGCGTTTAGTTTTTTTTACTAAGTCGAGGCCCACATAAATTAAGAGAGTGTGTTTTTGTTAGTTAAATTTACTTAACTAATATGTAATAATATTTTCGGTTACTAAAATATCGGACTAACGTGATCTATATTATTTGGACGTAATAATAATTGGTACATTTCGGTTAATTAAACTTAAGGACATTGAATGTATTTGAAACCCTAAACCTAGTGACATTTAATACGTATTTGTAACCCTATTTGATCATTAAATGGCATTTAATATAATTTTAAAACCCTAAGTTGACTAAATGTATAAACTTACTAAATATGTTATGAACCCTAATCCGTGTAGATTCGTTGAAGAAAACGTAGCATCCATTGATTCGTTTGCTTTCCGTTTAATTGAATCAAGGTACGGATATTCAGTCTTACTTTTAGACATTATTTCATTTGCATTTCGTGTTGGTACGGATATTCTGGATACTCATTTCTATTTACATCATTATCGGTTAGTTCGTTTGTTTGATTATTCGTTTCTCATGATTNACCATAAGCACTCAATGCTATGAGTTGATGGAAGATATTTTGGTTTGGGGTGATGCAAAGGTTTGAAGGATCCTTTGTGAGGGTTCCTTGGGTTGTTTGGTTTTTGAATTTGAATTTTGGCGGGAAGTGGCTTCCAAATGGTTCTAATGGGTGAAAATGGTTTGGATGTGTTTGATGAAGTGTTAGGAAGATAGTTTCTCACTAAAGGAAAGCTTTGGATGTTTTATGATTTGTGGAATTATGAAAAACAAGACCATTTTTCTGCAGTGACTGGCGGAACCTTCGGGTTACACAGGCGGAACCCTTCTGAGGGTTCCTTGTGTTCCGTTGGGCTTGAACTGAGTTTACCTAGAAAATACACTGGCGGAACCTTTGTGAGGGTTCCGCCAGTTCCGCCATACCTCAAAAATGAGGCAGTCCACCATTTTGACCCGCAAGACGATTTTCAAATTTTTCGAAAACTCTTGAAATTAAAAATATAATGTATAGCGGGTTAGGAAATACAAAAATTTGACATCAAGACACTTGTCTTATTGGACTTTGACCGAGGGCTAGCGAATATTTCCATATTTAGTAATAATAACATAAACATGAAAATTTAACAAACACATATCATCATTCAACGCAAGTAATGAGACATAAACATTGTCAAACTCAAGTAATAATGCATACAAGGAAATAATAAGAAAGTTAATCAAGAAACACAAAGATCAATGTCTATAACGTTCTAAACACCACTTGTGCCAAACACTCCTTAAGCTTTATCACATAAGCTATCCAACTTCTTCTTCATCTTTCCCACGTACCTTGCCATGCACTTCCACATCCCTTTTGTTTGTTTAAACTCTTCGGACTCATTTAACAATGTGGGAAGTTGTTGAACATAGTCAATAGGTGCTAGCTTTGAGTTTGGAAGATTTCCATCTTCGCTCATGTCGGATGATGATGATGATGGTGAAGGAGAGCGAGTGCGTTTCCCTTTAGCTTTGAACACTCTCTTGTCACTTAGAGGGACGAATATGTGATCTACAAGATTGTAGTCGAGTTTAATTCCCCTTTTGTTTGGAGGAATCGGAGAGACGGCTCTAAAGACGCGAGTGAGGAGCATTCCATAAGGTAGGGCGGTTGTTCCTACTATTGGGATGTCGGCCATTCTTTTTGCTAGGCAGTAGGCTAGGTTAAAGGGTTGACCCGTGGAGATGCTATAGAGCATGTAACTAAGACATGTGTTGACATGGTCAATATTTCCTATGGAACTTATGACGTTGGCCCTAAGAATTTCATCCCATTTCCTAAATTGGGGTTTAAGCTCATTAAGCTCCATACCAAA
>LBNU01037380.1:0-17750 GCA_014162995.1 Artemisia annua | reverse complement strand
AAAAAAAAAAAAAAAAAAAAAAAAAAAAAAAAAAAAAAAAAAAAAAAAAAAAAAAAAAAAAAAAAAAAAAAAAAAAAAAAAAAAAAAAAAAACTACTAGATTGGCCAATTCGGGCATATATTTTCAAAAATTTATAATTTAATATATAAAAAATCCAATCCGATTAATCCCCGCCTAACCGATTAATCGCTAGGCGGTACTCAGCCGCCCAGATACCGCCTAGCGACTTTTGCAACCTTGCAAACACCCCTTATTGCAAACAATACAAAGGGGTATTTGTATATGTTGGCAAAACTAGCGGTGGCTTTTTAATAAAGCGTTTGGTAACATAGTTGTAGTTGTATGTATGTGTTAGTATTAGTATAAAGAGACACAAGGAGTGAATATAACATACAAAGAGGCACATTCAGGTGGAGTACGAAGAGCGGGTTTAGGATACTTCTCATTAATCAAATCCACAATAACATCCGAATTAGAAACCCATTTTTCATCATCAAACTTAATCAAAGGCACTATCCCATCTGGGTTCACTTCAACAAACCTGTAAAAACACATCCTTCAGAAGCTCATATATAGAAATCAAATCCCTATACTAAAAACTCAAAGTTTATATATGAAAGAATCACCATTCAGGCTTGTTTTCCATGTTTATCAAATGGGTAATGTACGGAAGCTTCTTTAACTCAAGAGTTAAAAGTACCCTTTGGCAAAATGGACCTAAAAATGCATTAAAAAGTTAAAGAATAATAAATCTTGATAAAAATAAAATCTTCAAGAAATGTGAGAAATAATAATACTCGTAATAAAATTACATTCTCCAAGAACATCAGGGGCACCGGTAGCAGCTTTCACACAAATCTCAATTGTTTGCTTTGCTCTGTCATGTTGCAACGGAAGACTAGCAGATGGTGGTGAAGGAGCGCTTCCTCCAACACGAGGGATGATGATTTGAGACCTGATAGCAAATGTTTACAAGATATATGATAAGCCAAATAATAAATATATAAAGAAAAAAGCTGTAATAAAATAAGAGTCCAATAGAGCAAACAGATTAAAATAAACCTGGATAGGGCCTCACAGACAGATAATTCAGGTGGAACATGGCAAATGTTGCAGTTGCCATTATTATTATCAACAATATCAATCAATCTGTTTAAAAGTTTCTTCTTACCCATGAACTGGTCACCAAAGTTGATGACATCACAAGCTAGATTCCTCCTTTTCATTGCTTCTCCTAATATCTCTATATGATGAATTCTATGATATACAACCCTGAAAAAATCCAAGAAACACACACGGTGATATAAATTTTAGATTAAAAAGTTGCATCAGGGGGTTGGCAGTGGGCACATGAAGGCACGGGACGGGATCGATCCCGTGCGGGAACACCGGCACCACGGTAAGGCACGGGAAGGATCCCACACGGGAAAATTTCACGCACGGGATGTGGAAGAAAATTCGAACGTTGGGCTTTAATTTTTGACCGTTGAGGATGGGATCACGCACGGGATGGGTTTTGTAGTGAGTGATCGGTTGCCAACAAAAATATGAGTGAGTGTAGGTGAATGATGCGGCATAAAAGGGATTGGTTGGGAGTGAGTGATGAGATTTTGGGTGAGTGATGGGTTGCCAACCCCCTTAGTAAAATTAGNATCGGGCATATATTTTCAAAAATTTATAATTTAATATATAAAAAATCCAATCCGATTAATCCCCGCCTAACCGATTAATCGCTAGGCGGTACTCAGCCGCCCAGATACCGCCTAGCGACTTTTGCAACCTTGCAAACACTCCTTATTGCAAACAATACAAAGGGGTATTTGTATATGTTGGCAAAACTAGCGGTGGCTTTTTAATAATGCGTTTGGTAACATAGTTGTAGTTGTATGTATGTGTTAGTATTAGTATAAAGAGACACGAGGAGTGAATATAACATACAAAGAGGCACATTCAGGTGGAGTACGAAGAGCGGGTTTAGGATACTTCTCATTAATCAAATCCACAATAACATCCGAATTAGAAACCCATTTTTCATCATCAAACTTAATCAAAGGCACTATCCCATCTAGGTTCACTTCAACAAACCTGTAAAAACACACACAAACACACACCCTTCAGAAGCTCATATATAGAAATCAAATCCCTATACTAAAAACTCAAAGTTTATATATGAAAGAATCACCATTCAGGCTTGTTTTCCATGTTTATCAAATGGGTAATGTACGGAAGCTTCTTTAACTCAAGAGTTAAAAGTACCCTTTGGCAAAATGGACCTAAAAATGCATTAAAAAGTTAAAGAATAATAAATCTTGATAAAAATAAAATCTTCAAGAAATGTGAGAAATAATAATACTCGTAATAAAATTACATTCTCCAAGAACATCAGGGGCACCGGTAGCAGCTTTCACACAAATCTCAATTGTTTGCTTTGCTCTGTCGTGTTGCAACGGAAGACTAGCAGATGGTGGTGAAGGAGCACTTCCTCCAACACGAGGGATGATGATTTGAGACCTGATAGCAAATGTTTACAAGATATATGATAAGCCAAATAATAAATATATAAAGAAAAAAGCTGTAATAAAATAAGAGTCCAATAGAGCAAACAGATTAAAATAAACCTGGATAGGGCCTCACAGACAGATAATTCAGGTGGAACATGGCAAATGTTGCAGTTGCCATTATTATTATCAACAATATCAATCAATCTGTTTAAAAGTTTCTTCTTACCCATGAACTGGTCACCAAAGTTGATGACATCACAAGCTAGATTCCTCCTTTTCATTGCTTCTCCTAATATCTCTATATGATGAATTCTATGATATACAACCCTGAAAAAATCCAAGAAACACACACGGTGATATAAATTTTAGATTAAAAAGTTGCATTAGGGGGTTGGCAGTGGGCACATGAAGGCACGGGACGGGATCGATCCCGTGCGGGAACACCGGCACCACGGTAAGGCACGGGAAGGATCCCACACGGGAAAATTTCACGCACGGGATGTGGAAGAAAATTCGAACGTTGGGCTTTAATTTTTGACCGTTGAGGATGGGATCACGCACGGGATGGGTTTTGTAGTGAGTGATCGGTTGCCAACAAAAATATGAGTGAGTGTAGGTGAATGATGCGGCATAAAAGGGATTGGTTGGGAGTGAGTGATGAGATTTTGGGTGAGTGATGGGTTGCCAACCCCCTTAGTAAAATTAGAAAAAGCATACATACCCTCCGGCAAACACAACAATCCTCTTTTGCTTATCTCTGTCTAAGTTACCAAACCAAATAGAATAAGCATATGAGACTGCCCTTTTTAAGTCTAAATAGCCGCCAATTCTTGCAACTGAGTAACAACAACAAAAATAAACTTGATCATTATACATATTCAAGTATATAGCCAATTAATAAAATTAATAAGCTAACCATAAATGGCATTCATGATCTGTGACAGATTTTTGGTAGGGAAAACCAGACAATACAGATTTGCTTCACTCATTCCAGCTACGCCCACGGTATTCTCTGGATGAGACTGTAGAAAAAGGGGGTCAATCAATCACAAGCAACATCAACAATAAGAAAAATAAAAGGAAAAGAAAATTACATTAATTTTTTTGGAACAATAGAGTTCAATAGCCTCAGCTTGTTCCTTAAACATAGGCGATTTGTTGCTTTCCATCCACCAACTGTTGTCCAGACAGATCATTATATCCTGTACAAAAATAGTTTCACAAATTTATTAATTAAATAAATTATAGCAGAAAATGATAAAAATCGATAAACAAGATACCTCGGGTTCCTTGGCGGTTGAAGATGAACTGGTACCTACAGACATGTTTAGGGTTTTCTTTTTCTTCCTATCGTTTTCCCCACATTCTTTTATCTTTTATTATATATAAGAGTAAATTACACTCTTCATCCATATACTTTCCCCATATTTCACACGACATCCAAAAGCGCTGATTTTTTCCTTTTTCATTCAAAATCAAAACTTTTTTATGCCGCTAGTCCAAAATCCTGACGGTCGTTAAATATCCAGTTAAGTTGGTCCTCATGTGCATGTCACGCGAGGGTAATTTCATCCGAGCACTATTTCCTACTTTTTCTTATCTACTACCTGACGAGTTGTCCTTTCACTGTTCCAACTTGTCCTTTCACTGTTTCCCGCCCTTATATCCCCATTTTCCAACACAATTTCACATCATTTCTCTCACAAATTCATTTCACAACTTCTCTCAAATGCACACAGTTAAACCCCAATATTTTTCCTAATAATTTTTGTTCATAAATTTCTTATGGTTGTTTAACAAAATGGGTACTATAGAATGGAAGATAATGAGTGACGATCAAGAATATCATAATGATGAAGACATGTATAAGACTGCAAAGTATGATTATAGTAAGTGTCCTACGTTGGTTAATTTTTTTTGTTTTAGTTTTAATTTTGTTCGATTAGGTATAAAATGGTTCACATTCTATATTGATGAGTTCCTAATTTTGTTTAACTTTTTGCAGAAGATCTTCCTACTTGCTTTTGTATGAGGATACATCATGGAGGCGAGTTTGACTTGTATCCTGGAAGGGTATACCGTAATGGTAGGAAAACTATTGTTGATATGGTGGATACTGAAACGTTCTCGATTCACGACTTAGATGAAATGGTTCAGGACTTGGGTTGGACAGATAGAAAAATATTGTTTTATAACTTTCTTAAACATGGTAAGAATCTTGACGTTGGCTTGCATTCATTATGTAGTGATGATGATGTGCGGTATTTAAGTAAGTTTATAGTTGAGCATAAGGTCATTGGAGTGTACATAGAACATGTGGTGTCCAAAGTAGGAACTTACTTCAAGCCATATCAGGGAATGGGTCTTGTTCTTAATGAAATAGATGAGGACAATGATGCTAGTCCTAGAAACCGTAGGCTTATTGGTAGTAGTATTTCTAGAAGAACTCGATCTAAGAGGCTTTTATTAGAATATGTTATTCCTGAGGAGGCTGAAGTAAGTGATGAAATTAGTAGGTTTACTGAGTTACCTAATGAAGAGCCAATGGTGAATGAAATACCAACTCAAGAGTCTAGGTTTACTGAGTTACCTAATGAAGAGCCAAGGGTGAATGAAATACCAACTCAAGAGTCTAGGTTTACTTAATTACCTGTTCCAGCTTTAGATGAAGAACTAGATGATATATATGGGGTATTTGGTAGTATAAATTTAAGTCAGTTTGGAGATAATGATAGGCAAGAACATGTAGCTGAAGATTCTTTGAGGGTAGAAGATTATGAGCTAGATGATATGGTTGTTGTTAGCCTCGCTCTTTTATAAAGATAACGTCACATACGTGAATCGGACTACATATGTAGCAAGTTGTGCCAATAGGGACTACTTATGTACATTAGGCAAACTTGTAGTGTGTAGAGCCTATAAATATCCCTCATGACTCTCCATGAGGGGTGTGGTTAAGTGTTAGGTTTGTGTAATGTTTTGTTCTTATCAATAAAAGTTATCCTTTCTTATCCACCCTCTCTCTACTTTCTCTCACTACAAGATGAATCATTTCATCTTCTTTGATCAACCAAGACCTCCCAAACCATATAAATCTTGTATCTTTTCGATCCTACAATTGGTATCAGAGCCAGGTTGTTACTTTATTGATTTTTGTGGTTCGAATATCGAGTATTGAAGCCGTTTTACCTTTTTTATCAAGTCTGGAAAAAAAATTCAATCTTTTATGGTTAACAGTTTTTACACTAGTTGTTGTGTATCCGAATGGTCAAAAAGGCTTAGCTTTATTCACACAGTTTTCAAAAACTGCTTTTTGTGTCTCGATGTCCATATATCAGTTTTTTATATTTGTGACTTTTTGAACCATTTCGTGAATCTAGTCTCAACTTTTGTGGTCAAAATGAAACAAAAATAGTCATCGGAAGCTGTTCAAAAATATGGTCTGAAAATTTTGGTCGGAAAAGTCGTCGGAAAAAAGATCGGAATTTCTTGTAAAGAAATTTTCGAATAGCAAAACCCTCGAAATTTCGAATAGTCAATTTTTCGAATAGACATATTTTTCGAATAGGTCTAAAAGTTTCAAATAGACACGGATTTTTCGAATAGGCCAAGATTTTTCGAATAGAGATTAAGATGAAGAAGGAGACCAAGTTGACCATGAACACAAACCAATATACCAACAACTCAATGACTTCAGCCATATAACATCACCAAATCCAATAACTGTCCTAAACCAATCGACTACCACATCCTCATCAACAAAACCCAAATACTAATCTAATCCTATCTTCGTCACACGGCTACAACCAATTCCAATAGTCAAATACAACAACACTGATCGCTACTTTTAAACAAACCAAGACTCGAATCAAACATAAATGATAAAAAAAAATTAGATCTCAGTCTCATGTTCTTAGTTAAATCCGTATGGATCCTTAACACATGTAGATCATCGATCTATTTTTGAAGACTAAGCTTCAGTGAATATTCGAAAATAAAAGAAAGATTTATAGCTATAAAGTTGTAATCTGACTTTGTTTCGTTCAAACAAAAATGAATAACCAACTGAACCTACCTGAGACCATAAAGATCTTGAAGCCATTTTAGATCTTGTAGCCGACATCAACAGTAAATCAAAAGGGTGTAAGGGGACTTTTGTTTGATTCGTTTTGCTTGAAAGAATATTCAAGAGTGTTTAGATTATTCCTCGATCTATTGAGATTTCACGAAATTGAAGAGATTGAGTTAAGTTAAGAGGTCATATAAATACCCCTCATGACTCTCCATGAGGGGTGTGGTTAAGTGTTAGGTTTGTGTATTGTTTTGTTCTTATCAATAAAAGTTATATATCCTTTCTTATCCACCCTCTCTCTACTTTCTCTCACTACAAGATGAATCATTTCATCTTCTTTGATCAACCAAGACCTCCCGAACCATATAAATCTTGTATCTTTTCGATCCTAAAATTGGTATCAGAGCAAGGTTGTTACTTTATTGATTTTTGTGGTTCGAATATCGAGTATTGAAGCCGTTTTACCTTTTTTATCAGATCTGGAAAAAAAATTCAATCTTTTATGGTTAACAGTTTTTATACTAGTTGTTGTGTATCCGAATGGTCAAAAAGGCTTAGCTTTATTCACACAGTTTTCAAAAACTGCTTTTTGTGTCTCGATGTCCATATAGCAGTTTTTTATATTTGTGACTTTTTGAACCATTTCGTGAATCTGGTCTCAACTTTTGTGGTCAAAATGAAACAAAAATAGTCATCGGAAGCTGTTCAAAAATATGGTCTGAAAATTTTGGTCGGAAAAGTCGCCGGAAAAAAGATCGGAATTTCTTGTAAAGAAATTTTCGAATAGCAAAACCCTCGAAATTTCGAATAGTCAATTTTTCAAATTGATTTTTCGAATAGACATATTTTTCGAATAGGTCTAAAAATTTCAAATAGACACGGATTTTTCGAATAGGCCAAGATTTTTCGAATAGAGATTAAGATGAAGAAGGAGACCAAGTTGACCATGAACACAAACCAATATACCAACAACTCAATGACTTCAGCCATATAACATCACCAAATCCAATAACTGTCCTAAACCAATCGACTACCACATCCTCATCAACAAAACCCAAATACTAATCTAATCCTATCTTCGTCACACGGCTACAACCAATTCCAACAGTCAAATACAACAACACTGATCGCTACTTTTAAACATACCAAGACTCGAATCAAACATAAATGATAAAAAAAAATTAGATCTCAGTCTCATGTTCTTAGTTAAATCCGTATGGATCCTTAACACATGCAGATCATCGATCTATTTTTGAAGACTAAGCTTCAGTGAATATTCGAAAATAAAAGAAAGATTTATAACTATAAAGTTGTAATCTGACTTTGTTTCGTTCAAACAAAAATGAATAACCAACTGAACCTACTTGAGAACATAAAGATCTTAAAGCCATTTTAGATCTTGTAGCCGACATCAACAGTAAATCAAAAGGGTGTAAGGGGACTTTTGTTTGATTCGTTTTGCTTGAAAGAATATTCAAGAGTGTTTAGATTATTCCTCGATCTATTGAGATTTCACGAAATTGAAGAGATTGAGTTGAGTTAAGAGGATTGTTTGTGTAGGGCTTGTGTTATTTGGGTTTACCTGCTATCGAGAGTGAAAAATGGGTGAGAGGCCGTTGGAGTGAGAAGAGACTAGATCTGAGTTTGGTGAAAGAGAGTTTAGGTGGGGGCCCGCTAAATATTGGATTGAGTTGATTTAAAAGGGTGTTTCGAATCAAACTCCTAATATTGGATATTCTAGATATTTTTAAATTATAATATTGGATTGTTAGGAATAGAAGTGACGATCATTATTGAGTCGATAAGTAATGTAATAGGTTAACGTTTAATATTTAGTAATAGTGCTAGTCCAAGTACTTAATGTAAAACCTTAAAGGCTCGACCCATTAAAGGTCCAAGAGAAGGCCCATCAAGGCCTAGTGTAAGAAATATATAAACCCTCTTAGGTTTGTTAGGAGGGCGTGGGAGTTCATATTATTCAAGTTTATTTCACATAGTTCTCTCCACCTCTCTCTACTTCTTTCTCTCTCTCTAGAATACTTACTTTCTTTCTCTAAAATACATGTGTATGAAGTGATAATATTGGGTCAAACAAGTGGTATCAAGAGCCTAACAACGATTTTGGAGTGTTTGAGTTCATTTGGTTTTATTCTTGTCAAAATATATAACTTATACAATTCGTATTTTAAAAAAAAATCATTTTTATCAAAAAGTTTAATTTTTTTGTGTTTGATTCTAGGTTTCTTAACACTTTTTTGTATAAACTTGTGTTACAAACCTTTACAAACACAAAAGGCTCAAACTTTAGGATAAATCTAGCTTTTTTTGAAAAATTCAAGATATATATGTTCTTCATTTTTCGATTAGGGTGAAATTCGTGTTAAAAAGTTTAAAGTTTGCAACTTTATGATAGTGTGAAGGTTTGTGAAGCTAAAAGTACAAGAATCTTGAATTTGCAATCTCGTTTGAGTGAATTCTTGGTGTATTCGAAATCTTGTGTTCTTCAATATTTCGATTAGGTTCAAAAGTGTGTTAAAAAGTTTCAAGTTTGCAACTTTATGAACGTTTGAAGGATTGTGAAGCTAAAAGTACAAGAATCTTAGATTGGAAAATGTGTTTTGAAGCTATTAGAAATTTTTCGAATAGCCTCATATTTCTAATAGGTGGTTAATTCATGTTCTTCAAGTTTCGTGGATTACTCGGTGTTATTCTCTCTTGTACAAGTGAGAAAAACACTTCGACTCGTGATAAATTTCTAATTTGTACAAATTAGAAATTTGAAGAAAATTTCGAATAGACCCAAAATTTTTGAATAGTGGTAAATTTTTCGAATAGGGTCTGAAAATTTCGAATAGTGCTGAATATTTCGAATAGAGGTCTAAATTTCGAATAGGGTCTGAAAATTTCGAATAGACTGCAAAATTTCGAATAGGCCTTCGTATTTCGAATAGTGGTCCATATTTCGAATAGGCTGCCATTTTTCGAATAGAGGTCCATATTTCGAATAGATCTTCATATTTCGAATAGAGGGGAATATTTCGAATAGTGTGGTATTTTTTGAATAGCAAGGCATTTTTCGAATAGTCACTGGATTTTTCGAATAGAACTTCAGATCTACAACAAAGGAACTTCAACTTCACCAAACTCAACTCATTTATCGTTGAGCCGATCCAACATCAACTTTATGACACATCGTAACACAATGGAAATGGAAATGCAAATGATAGAGAGAGATTTAAAGAAATCGTTTAAAGTGTTCAAGTCACAGGTTGAGAAGGTCATAAATACATCAGGATATGATTCAAGGTTCGATCAGGCATTTGAATACTTCATCAGAATCAGATTTCATAATTTCAAAGAAAAACTCATCCAAAACCTGAATCAACTTGAAAAGCTACTTAATGGAAAAGAACCTCATACGTGTGACTGCCAAGAAGCTCTTAAAGTGCTCAAAACACAGCTTCAGAGTATATTTAACCCTTGGATATTGAATCAGTCAGAGTTTATCGATGCACTTTACCAAAGATTTTGGGTAAGCTATACGACCTTCAGAACTAAATGCATCAATGACATGGATGAACTCGAAAATATACTTGATGCTGAGGAAGCTGAGTTAAATGAAATTGAGAAGCTGAAACGGGAAAGAGAGTAGATTGAAAAAGATATGCAGTTAACAGAAAGAGTGGTAATTGAAAGAGAGATGCAGTTAATGGAAACAAAGGTTATTGAAAGAGAGACAGACAAAGATGATCAAACAAAAGAAGAAACAGTCAATGAGGGTGAAGCATCAGATGCTAGTTTGGTTTTCACGGGAAGTGATGCATCTTCAGAACAGCAGATTGAAAGCAGCAGTCCAAGGTATGATTCAGATGCTGATGGTACACACAGGAATGAAGCTTTTTGGGATACCGAGGATGATCACATCAGACCTTCATTTGACACAGAGATATTGGATGCGGTACAACATTCAAATGATCTTGATAATGTTGTTCTGTTTGATAATGTGTTTGCTCATGATCAGACACATCCTGCGCATCCTGAGTCTGTTAGTAACACATATGTGGTGGAATAGAATGATAGTAATATCACTCTTGCTACTCCAGATATGGATCCTAATGGAGGTGAGCCTGCCCAGGATGGATCTACTTATGAACAAGATCGTTTCTTATTTGCTTCCTTAATCAATAATTTCAAACATGAACTTGATAAGTGCAAAGAGGACAATCGTGAAACTAAGCAAGCGAATGTCTTCTTGAGCAAAGAGCTTGAGAGATTTAAGGAAATGGAAAAAGGTTTTGAAATTATAAAGAGAAGAAAAGTTGAACTTGAAAATGAAATAACAAACCTTAAATCTGAAGCTCAGAAGTTTGAAATGTCTGGAGAGTCTGTCAAACCACTTTTAAAACAAAAAGAAGCACTTGAAGTTGGTTATAAAGAAGCTGTTTTCGTGAAAAACGTTCCATTCAGAAACTGGATGAACAAATAGTTCTTAACAACAGAAAGCTTGAAGCGCTTTTAAAAGAGAACTCTGATTTAAAAAGTGAAAATTCAAGGCTTCAGAAAACCACTTCAAATTTTGAGATTGTTAATACAAAACTTGAGAATGAAAACCAAGAGTTTTTGAAACGAGCAAACGATCTTGAAAACAAACTTCGAAAATTGGGACAGACTACTCAGACTCTGAACATGTTGCCTACTAAAGATGAGGATATTCATTCACGAACATCCGGAATAGGTTTTGAAAATATTGATCATTTGGAAAATGAAAAACCGGGTTTTCTAAACAAAGTGCAAAAGTTGACTCCTATTTTGTATAACGCTGAAGATATGGGAAAGGATTTGTCAACTGGCCTTCTGTTTGAGTCTCAAGATATTTTAAAATCTGAAGATGAAAAACGTTTGAAAGTTAAACAACGAAAAACCCCATTCTCGTACCACGGCTTTGTGTATGGTTGTACACAATTGACAGATTTACCAAATGGACCTTTCAAAAGAAAAGACACAAATGTGAAAAGATTTTTCAAAGAAGCTCAACTTGCTACTTATGATGCTAAGGTATGGCAAAATAGAGCAAGTAAACAGTTTTGTAATCTTAAACATCACATTGAGCAAACATTAAAAGTCATTTGGTTTAAGCAACAAAACACCAACAATGATTACGCTAATCCTCTTTCATCGGATTTACGCCTAAAAATAGAAGTCAAAAAGATTTTGTAATATGAGATTGAACCTCGTGTGAAAGATATCAACTTAAGTTTTGATCGCTTTGAAAAGTATCTTGTCACTGAAATGAGAGAAGATTTAAAGTACGTTCATTCTCTTGAAGACGAATTTGAAGAAAAATGCTTAATACTTAACATTCAAAAAGAATTTTTCACAAATCAAATAGAGTCATTCAAGCCAGTATCTGTCAGCCACGAGTATGAGAATGTGAATTTTGAACAAACATCTTCTTTGAAATCTGAAAATCTTTATCTCAAAAAGAAAATCACCGAGCTTTCAAAAGAAGCAGCTGATGTCAAAGAAGAATTGTCAAAAAGAACTGCTCAGTTTGAGAAAGATCTTGCAAAACTCGAAGCACAAAGTATCTCTTTCCACCTAAAACTGCAAGAGAAGAATGAGAAAACATTATCGGAAAACTCTTTGACATCGGTGCTTAAAGGAAAAGAAAAGATTTTTGAAGAAATTTGTGATGATACCAACATCAAGTTTGATTTTGACAAACTTGATACAAAAAATATTGAGTTGGAACATGCTGTGGCATCATTACAAAAAGAAAATGAGCATT
The DNA here is from genome assembly GCA_014162995.1 of Artemisia annua. Lineage (NCBI taxonomy): Eukaryota > Viridiplantae > Streptophyta > Magnoliopsida > Asterales > Asteraceae > Artemisia > Artemisia annua. The sequence continues at coordinate 5,389 of LBNU01037380.1, read as the reverse complement.
TGAAAGAGACTTACAAAAACTTGTTTGATTCAATCAAACGATCAAGAGTTCAGAATCAAATTTCAAATAAATTTGACTCTCAGATCGCACCAAATCATCTTTTTGAAAGAGAAAAATCTGTGCTTCAAAAGAAAATTGTTGAATTGGAAAAGACGATTGCACAACAAACCAAGGATTTTGGTGATACCAAAAATGATTTTTCAATCGAAACAGAAAAATATGAAAAATATTTTGCACATCTTGAAAATCAAAATGCTTCTTTACATGAAAAACTGGCATCATCAGATCATCTTTCTCTTCAAAAAGAATACAATGATTTGAGAACTTCATACAATGCCTTAAAAGCAAAGTTAGATGCTCTTAACCGGTTAAAAGGAAAATCTCAAGTTTCAAACAAGTCTAATCCGCAAGTAAGTGTTTCGAAGAAGGTTTACACGGGTGAATCTTCTAAACCATTTTCGAAAAGGGTTTCTCAGTTTACAACCTATTCTTTGCAAAAAGGAAGGAAGTTTTCAAAGAGGCATAATTTTTCTAAAACATTTACTCATCAAAAAGTTTCAAACGAAATTGCTCAAAAAGAAAATAATCAAGTTTTTCAAACTCCATACTCTCGTTTTACTCCGGTAAAGCCAGTGTGGAAATCAAAGCTACGCCGTTCAAAACATTTGAAATATTCATACTCTAAAATGCTTCCGCTGCAACAGAAGAATGGCTCTGCTTTGAAAAATCCAAATTCTGGAAGGTTTCCATTCATCTCAAAAACGAATTTTCGAAATGAAACACCGAGTTTCAACAATGGATGGAAAACTTCTTCTTCAAAGATTAAAACTCCAAAGAGAGACACCGGGTTTCTCAAACAAATTTCAAAAGCAACAGAGATTTAAATCACCGTTGATTCCACGAGCTTTATTTCAAAATGAAACACCGGTTTTCAGTCCTCGTTGGAATTCAACTTCTTTGTATCGGATTGACACAACTTACAAATGGATTTCAAAATATCGTAAACCCGTTGGCGCCGTGCTAAAATGGGTTCCAAAGGTTGTTGTCTAATCTAATCTCATAATGACTTCTTAGTACTTCAGCTAAGGACTCGTACTTCAACATAATGGCTTCTGGACACATCAGTTCAGGACCCGTGCTTCAAAGAAAGGAAAGTGCTTAATCAAAACAAAGGTCTTAAATATTTTTCGTGCACTTATCCTAAAAACATAATGGCTTATGTACACATCACAGTGCATAACCCGCGATTTTCAAAGAAAGGACCCTGTTGTACATTTCAGTGCGACAATCCTAATTAACAAAAAAGAAGACTTCTCACAAAAAGCTTATCAATGTCTTCTTAATCTTGAGCATAATTTATTCAAAAATTTTCAAAAGGTTTTTCAAAACTTTTCAAAATTTTGCTCAAGATATTACTCCCTCAAATCTTTAAAAGTTTAAATTTATTCAAAATGTTCTATTTTTGAGGGGGAGTAATGAAAAGATGTTCCAAAAAGGTCATGCTCAAAAGAAACTGATATGGAATTAAAAAACATTAGTTTCTCCCCATAAGTATCCAAAAACAAATGTTTTAATCAATCGGTATCAAAAATACCATGGATATGCTATTTTTGAAGGGGAGAAATGTGATTATAATGTGATTGTCTTGAAATCTCAGAAGAGCTTGACTCAGATATAACAAATGAATTGATGAAACTCAAATGTCATTAGTCGAAAGGACTTTGTCCAAGTAGAATGTACCATTTCGAGTAACTTTCTTTGGACTTGACCAGTCCGGGTAATAATTTCAAGCTAGTCTAACTAGTGATGTAAACGTGTCTCGAATCGGTCTTGTTCAATGAAAGTCGATCAATTCAAAAGTGTGAACTCTACCCAACATGTGCAAATTTATATTAAAAACTTGTGAGCTTATGTGAAGGGGGAGTATTTCAATAATTGCAAAACTCTCAATGTGTTAACAAAAATGTGTTTTATATTCATAAACACTTTGAGAGATTTTACAAAAAGTTTTATGGCATGTGATCAATAAACCTAGGATAGTCATGAAGTTATAAGATGATTAATCTTAGGTTTATGTCCTATGATCCGCCAGAGCCGGATGGATCTACCCAAGGACAATTCCAATAGAGTAGAATTAGAAGTCCTTAGGTATGATTGAAAAAAAAGGAGTAATGAAATGAAAGGAGAAATAAGGGGTTGAAGAATTAAAAAGAAAAGTTATTGAAAGGGTGAAAAGAAATAGCCCTCCAAATGTTCAACCTTAGGGCAGAAACTGGGTTCAATTCATATGCTACTGGTTGTTACTAAGGTGACACCTGTATTGAAGACAAGACGTCATGGACCCAGTGACGCACTTCACTTAAACCTTCTAGCCACTCGGGTATATCTTAAAAGGTACTTGTTTCATTTCTCACGGAGAACCTTGCATAATCTATCAAAATCTNGAAGTCCTTAGGTATGATTGAAAAAAAAGGAGTAATGAAATGAAAGGAGAAATAAGGGGTTGAAGAATTAAAAAGAAAAGTTATTGAAAGGGTGAAAAGAAATAGCCCTCCAAATGTTCAACCTTAGGGCAGAAACTGGGTTCAATTCATATGCTACTGGTTGTTACTAAGGTGACACCTGTATTGAAGACAAGACGTCATGGACCCAGTGACGCACTTCACTTAAACCTTCTAGCCACTCGGGTATATCTTAAAAGGTACTTGTTTCATTTCTCACGGAGAACCTTGCATAATCTATCAAAATCTCACTCCGAGATGTGTTGATATTGAAAAGGAGGCCCTCTGCTCCATGCCTCCGACGACTAAAACTAAAACGCACATAATCGAGTCTAGATCTATGAGATTCATCAAAAGATCTCTTAGGATACGCTTTCCTATGATTACACTTGTGTTCGCCAAAAAGGACACAAGTTGTATAAGAGTCTTATACGAGATCTTCGGATCTTGCCTTACATATTATGGTGGTTACTAGTTTCAAACGGTCTACAATCGTGGAGTGATACTTCGGTGTACTTCAGCGACTCACCTGAATTGTGGGTATACTTTGGTATATCTGTTGTAAGCCTTCTTGAGGGTATCCAATTCAGGAACAACCATTGTAAGGATTAGAGAGAGTCTTCACACTATGCTGTTGATGATCTCGAAGTCTGAGCTTTTAAGTGCTGGAAATCCTACTAAGGAGATTTCTTTCATGAATCGAATCCTGAAAATGTGGGTCGGTACTAAGATTTTATCTAAAGTACTGATAACTATCCTTAATGGGATTAGGACGGCTGATGTGCCCGACCAAGGTGAATGGAATCAAGACATTCATCAGTAAAACAATCGTAGTGGTCTAATCTTTATGAAAAGTCCACGATTTTTGATTAGTGATTATTACTAACGTTTACCATGCAGCTACCTATGAATTTTCCATGGAGAAAGACCGTTACCATCACTCAAAGATCCACATGCTCATACCCATCAAAGCTCTCTTCAAAGATCAAAGCAAAGCAAAGTTCAGAATGTTTCTAAGTCAAAGTCAAAGAATCTACAACGTAAAGAAACAAAGATTAAAGTCAAAGAAAAGAGAACTTCACAAAGATTCAAAGTCAAACAAAGTATGAGCATGTTGGAAAAGACGTAAAGACACCAACAGAGTAAAGATGTTGATCAAAGGCAAGAAAGATTAAAAGACATTAATCAAAGATCACAAACCATGACTGGAACAAAAGAACTAGCAAAACTACTACACAAAGACTCAAAGTTCAAAAGAACAAGCTTCAAAGATCAAATATCAAGGTTACAAAAGAGAGATCTCAATGATCACCCTTAGGGGGAGATTGTTAGCATTAGAAGTGTTGATAATTTATGTAATCAAAGAGAGATCTCAATGATCGTCCCTTTGGGGGAGATTGTTAGGAATAGAAGTGACGATCATTATTGAGTCGATAAGTAATGTAATAGGTTAACGTTTAATATTTAGTAATAGTGCTAGTCCAAGTACTTAATGTAAAGCCTTAAAGGCTCGACCCATTAAAGGTCCAAGAGAAGGCCCATCAAGGCCTAGTGTAAGAAATATATAAACCCTCCTAGGTTTTTTAGGAGGGTGTGGGAGTTCATATTATTCAAGTTTATTTCACATAGTTCTCTCCACCTCTCTCTACCTCTTTCTCTCTCTCTAGAATACTTACTTTCTCTCTCTAAAATACATGTGTGTGAAGTGATAATATTGGGTCATAACAGTTGTTGATGATAACGTTAGGGTAGGTCAAAATGAAGAAAACCTCGATTATGTGGATCCTATGGTTGTTGATGGTCATGCTACATTAGAGGAAACTAATGAGCAAGTGAATGCTAGTAATGTAGGTGATGATTCTGTGGGTTTAGATAGTAATGATCAAATGAATGGCAATGTAAGTGATGATCATATGAATGCTAACTTAGGTCCTGAAAACATTATTAATGATAATGGTATACCGATTATGGTCGATGATGTGTATTCACCACGTGGTCCTTTTGAGAATGACGATGATGATAAGAGTTATGGTTATGATACTGAAAGTGAGGAGGATGACGAGGTATGTTTTGATGAGAATAACGTTATCCATGAACCTCATGTTGAACCACGTTTTTGTTTTGGTATTTCACCTGATAAGGCAACCCCTGATCTTTTTGCAGATTTAAACAATCAGGTTCTAGATAACTTGATAGGTGATACTGGGCCATTAAATGATGGGCCTTTTGTGGATGACCCATCAAAGGTAAGCCCACGTCAGTCCACTGGTCCAACAACTAGGTCTAAGTCAGAAGTTGGTTCTGCAGACAAAGACAAAGGAAAGGGAATATTTGAAGAAACAAGTAATCAGAGTTGTCCATGGGAACTTTATTGCACTAAAGAGTTAGGTAAGGAAACTTGGATTTGTAAGACTCACCATAGTGAGCATTTATGTCTACAAACAAGGGACATTAAAGCTTGCAACTACAAATTTCTATCATTTCAAATTATGGATGAAGTTGCTGTGGATCCATAAATCCCTACAAAAGCAGTTCAAGATGCCCTTTTGAAGAAATGGGAAGTAAATGTTTCTAGAATGAAGGCATTCAGAGCCAAGGCTGCAGCCGACAAATTGATAGTGGGTGATCACAAGGGTCAATATGCTTTGCTAAGAGACTGTTGGGGTATAAAGATCAAAGTACTGCTGGACATCAAAGTGCTGCTGAAGTGATAAAGTCAAAGTACTGCTAAAGGATAAAGACTGACGATATTAGAGATTAGTTTAAGGAATATTATGTAAAGTCTAGAATATTCTAAATTAGAGTTAGTTTACTTGTCGTACAAGTATTGTAAACCGACTAGGGTTTTCCTTGTGCCTATAAAAGGATCCCTAGGTCGATATTAGTTA
>LBNU01037378.1:45109-60825 GCA_014162995.1 Artemisia annua | reverse complement strand
CTTAACAGGTTTTTATATGAACATGTATGTTATGCATGCATGTGTATTAAGGTGTATGTAAGAAAACATACATGTTTTATATGAACATGCATGTTTTCTAATGCAAAATTGGAGTTCTCGCAGTTCCCGCACCTAACAGGGTTCTGAAAATAAAAATACACTATATATATATATATATATATATATATATATATATATATATATATATATATATATATATATATATGTACACACTAGTCACTAAGCCCGCCCGATGGGCGGGCATGTTTTATAGTTATCGTTGACTTATTATTATTTACAAAAAGAAGGTTGGTCAAGAATGGATGGAAAAGGATGGAGATGTTGAAAGAAAGGGTTATATTTTCAGAAGAAATTTAAAATGAATGAATAAAATTAAAAGAAACTTACACAATCAGTAATTCCACGTTCTATAAGAGGCGTCAAATAAATAGTATCAAGATTCGATACAATAGTTACAGAATGAGTCCACAATGTGGATCTTGAATGTTAGGAATACGATTTTTGTATAAGAAAGATTCGGTCACCCCAAGTATGATTAAGCATTGTTTAGCTCGTAGTAGTTATATTAGTTAGTAGAACGTAGAATAGAAGTAGTTAGTATTCGCGGAAGAAGGACGGGTCTTTACCCACTGTATACCTGATCCGCAGCCCAAGTGGCAAAAACTCCATGTACATATAAAAGGCCCTCTCCTTCCTTGGAGAGGGTGCACCTCTCGTAATCTATTTTTCTTTTTCTTTTTTGCTTTTCTCTCTTGGTGCCATCTTCTTTCTCTCTCTACTTTCTCTCTCTAGTTTTCTTCTTTCTTTCTTCCCTCTTGAAACGAACCACACAATCATACCATACGAATTTGATGTTATGTGATATCTTACAATTGGTATCAAGAGCCTAGGTTTCATCTTAGGGCCTTAGATTCACGGATTTGTGGGTGGTTTTGTGGTTGTACTTGGTTAGAATAAGTTTCTATTGAAAACACCTTGGTTTGATCTTTGTGATGTTAAAGAATGTGTTTTGATTGTACTTTTATACATAGGAGAGTTGTAGTTACATAGGTTTTGTGTTGGAATAGTCATATCAGTCCTTGGTTTGATTTGGTGAATGATTTAGTAGGTGTTGCTTCATGGCGTTTAAGTTTTCTGTGGTAGTTTTCTTGATGGCGATTAAGTACAAGCAGCGATTATTTCGTGGTGATTAAGTACAAGTTGACAGCGACTAGTTTGGACTGTAGTGTTATTGTGGCGATTACCTTACTGGCGATTATCCTTTTCTAGCGATTAACTTTTTGAGGCGTTTAACTTTGGTGGCGTTTAACTCTGTTAAGCGTTTAACTTGAGTGTCGATTAACCTTTGTGGTGATTATCTTTGTGGCGATTATCTTCTCTGGTGATTAAGTCTGGTGGCGATTAAGTCTGGTGGCGATTAAGTTTTTGGTGGCGATTAAGTTTTTGGTGGTGATTAAGTCTGGTGGCGATTAAGTCTGGTGGCGATTAAGTCCAAAGCTGCAGGTTGACCAAAGTTGACTTTTTACGTCAAAACTTCAAACGGCCATAACTTTTGAACCGTAACTCCGTTTTCAGCGAAATACCTGTCAAAACGACCGGAACGGGCCTAATATTGTGAGGTTTCACGACGAAGTCGGGTCGTGAAACGAAATTTTCGAGGCCCAAATCACCTCCAGAGTGAAGTTATTGAGGTTTTAAGTTTTCAGACCCTAATTCCACCATAGCAACTGGCATCAACCGAACCAAATCACACTGCTGGTTAATAACNTTCAAACGGCCATAACTTTTGAACCGTAACTCCGTTTTCAGCGAAATACCTGTCAAAACGACCGGAACGGGCCTAATATTGTGAGGTTTCACGACGAAGTCGGGTCGTGAAACGAAATTTTCGAGGCCCAAATCACCTCCAGAGTGAAGTTATTGAGGTTTTAAGTTTTCAGACCCTAATTCCACCATAGCAACTGGCATCAACCGAACCAAATCACACTGCTGGTTAATAACGCACTGCTAGGTGATCAAGTAGTTGTGAATTGACAATACGTTGCGAGTTGAATAGTTTCGTGATTTGAGATTTGTTGCGATTTGAGTTGTTGCAACTTGTGCAATTACAATCTGACGTTGCAAGTTGATTCCTGCAATTTGACTAATTGTGATTTGACTTGGTGTGATTTGACTCGTTGTGACTTAACTTAGATTACTAACTGTACCTTGCAAAGTTCATCATCTCACACTCAATTACTTAAGTACTCAGCATCATTTCACGGTTTCTTCTTGATTTTGTAAAATCCCGCGAAAGAATCTATTTCTCGGTTTAAATCATAGAATTGTAAAATCCCGTGCACATTCACAATCATGTCTACCAAGTCAGATTCTGTCATCTCGGAGATACTCAAGTTGTACGACATGGACGATGAACTTAAGATTCACAACAAAGTACAACTGACAAACGCTTCTGATCAGACAACCGTTTTCGAGTCAGATTATACTTAGATGGAATGTTCATGCTCGAATTCTCAAGAGAAAGAGTTTCTTCAGCCACAAAAATTGTTCAATAACGCAGAGAAAAGCTGCATAGACTGTTTTCGACAACTTTATTCACACCTCTCGGTACTTCTAAAAGGAACTGAATTCAAAATGGGATTCAAACGTGCATTTGAAACACTCTTTGGTCAAGATGTTCAGACTTTCACAGACACAATGATTCTTTACTTAGATCAACTACAACAACAACTTGACAAAGAAGAATCTTCAAAAATTGGATCCATGGCTGCTCTTTGTGTGATTGACAAACAACTCCAACTGTTCTTTGATTCAAAATTCACTCTGGAGTATGACCATTACAGTGAGATGACTAAAAGGTGCTTTGCTGATCACACGGGAATTGAGGTTGACACGTTCAGAGGTACACTCATCCAACTCATTAGTGATGTTAAGGCGTTCATTGAGGAAAGAGCACAACACAGACGTTTGGATGACGACAAAGTGAAGGGATCTCTGATACAATCATGTGATGGTATTGACGATTCGGGTAAAGCTTTGGATGTTGGGTTAGGTGTCATGATGCATAAAGGATCAGAGACTGATAAGCTTGACTCTACCAGCAGTTCAGTGACTCCTGTCACCCATGGCATGGATGCTGATTTTAGAGCGGTTAATGAACAAATGTCATGTGCTGAGGTACCCTTAAATGTTCAACAAAATGTGCTCTCTAATGAACGTCAGCATACTGATCAAATCAAACTCAATTATGGCACAAATTTGTTGGAAAAGATTGATAGCAATACCATGTCTAATTCAACAAATATGAGTCATAAAGGGGGAGAAAGTGATCAGGATGCTGAACGTGATGGTTTGTTAAGTTCTGTGTTTACAGCTGATGCTTTTAAATCAAATGATATGGTTGATAAAGAAGTTTTTAATGAACTTTCAAAAAGATTTTTACAGCTTGAAAAACATTGTATTTCTCTTGAAATTGCAATGCAACAAAAGGAAGGAAGTCTTCAGATTAACCAACCATGTAAAAATCCGGAACTTCCTAATTTCCGTGAATTCTTTATGATTAATGATTTGAAAGCTCAGCTAGAAACAAAGAACTTGACAATCAAAAACCTGAAAAAACGTATTACTGAGTTGTGTGATATGTGTAATGAAGTTAAGGCTAAACATGACTGTGCTGTTATTGAATTAGAACAAAATGTGGCTAAGTTACTTGTGGAAAATGAGTCTTTGAAAGTGAATTGTAAAAATCTTAACGAGACAATCAAAGAAACGAGAACTAAGATATTAGAACAAACAACTTCTTTGACTGCCCAAAATGATGAATTCAAAGCTCAATTTCAGAAAATGGGTTTCACAGTTCCAGCATTAAAAAATGAGCTAAGAAAAGCAACAGGGAATAGTGTGAACACTAAGTTTGCAAAACCATCAATCTTGGGGAAACCAGATTCTCAATCGAATAGAAACCAATCAGTTGTTAGGCAACCGACTGCGTTTAGATCTGAACGACAGAAATTTTCAAAAACACGGTTTGCCTCCCAAGTTGATGCGGAACAAGTTTTGACAAAACCAGTCACTCCACATTATTTACCTAAGACTATTGCTTCTAGTTCTGCTAAACCTCATCAAGTAGTTGCCCCCACGCCAAGCTTCTCTAAGTTTAGTTCGATAAAAGTGTCGAAACCTAGCATTAAGGTTCAAAACACCTATGATATAAATGATTTGTACAAGAACTATGATCTAGAAAAGGCTAGGAAAAAGGCACTAATTCATAAGGATGGTATCTTAGGTTCACAACCTTATAGGATACCTCCTAGTGTATTGAGGAACAATGCTAAGGTTCAACCTGCCAAGTCTAGGGTTTATTGTAAGTCACCTACAATGCATGTGAAGCAAAACAAACCGAAAACTTCTCCTAGGTGGATACCAACTCCTAAATCTTTGGAGTCTAGGAATATTGATAAACCTTCCACTATGCATAAGAAGTTGAGTAATCCTAAAACTTGCCATAAGTGGGTTCCAACCGGTAGAATTTTCTAGCACGTTGGACTTAAGTGGGTTCCTACCGGAAAGGTGCTCACTGAAGATAATGGCATGGTTGACCATAAAACCCCTAAGGGTTTGGATACTGTTGTCACTAACCCATTTATATGCAATCAAGTTTGTGATGTTAGTGCAGGTAGTCCTTACTCAGTTGCAGGTACATCAATCATTCACTATATGAGAAAACTCAAAGTCTTGAGGCCTATAGCAATCATTTCTCTAGCTTCAAGAGTTTTNAAACTTCTCCTAGGTGGATACCAACTCCTAAATCTTTGGAGTCTAGGAATATTGATAAACCTTCCACTATGCATAAGAAGTTGAGTAATCCCAGAACTTGCCATAAGTGGGTTCCAACCGGTAGAATTTTCTAGCACGTTGGACTTAAGTGGGTTCCTACCGGAAAGGTGCTCACTGAAGATAATGGCATGGCTGACCATAAAACCCCTAAGGGTTTGGATACTGTTGTCACTAACCCATTTATATGCAATCAAGTTTGTGATGTTAGTGCAGGTAGTCCTTACTCAGTTGCAGGTACATCAATCATTCACTATATGAGAAAACTCAAAGTCTTGAGGCCTATAGCAATCATTTCTCTAGCTTCAAGAGTTTTGGAATGTCGATGTTGATGCATGTGCTTTATGACGTCTGAATACATCAGTTCAGGCCTCGTTCTTCAATGACTATAACGTCTGTTCACATCAGTTCAGGCCTCGTTCTTCAATGACTATGACGTCTGTTCACATCAGTTCAGGCCTCGTTCTTCATCATTATGACGTTTGAACACCGCAGTTCAAGCCTCGGGTCTCAATTTCATCATTATGGTGTCTGCTGACAACACTTCAGGCCCCGTTCATCAATGAAAAGAAAGGTGTACGATTCAGTGCACCTTATCTTCGGAAGAAGAGGAATCTTCTTGGTTTTGATCATCTTCAGCAACATGCTTCATGCTTTCTCCATGGTCGTTCATTCATCAAGTGGATCTACCTATCTTTGATCGAATTCTTATACACTTGGTCAATCAAAAGTTACAACCTCGTTTGCAATTTTTGAGGGGGAGAAGGGTGAATGAAATACATGATTGATAGTATTTTTCATTCACTTGCTCCTCGGGTGAATGAAATACTTGATTGATAGTATTTTTCATTCACTTGCTACTCAATCAAAAATCGCAAACTTCGTATGAAATTTTTGAGTGTATGCTTATTCACGTACTTTGTATGCAATTTTTGGTTTTTGTGCGTATTCAATCAAAAATGGCAAACTTCGTGTGAATAAACTACATGATTGAGTGTATTTTTATTCACTTTCTACATGATGATTGATGCTTGAAGTATGGTCAATCGACTCTCCTCCGACACCTAATGCTCCTTTACTGGGATTTATGTTTGATGAAAACTTCCTAGCCTCTACGAATGTTGATCATCTAGTTCCAGAATCTTTTGTTCTGGTTCTTGTTGACTCAACTGGTTCACCTTCGTCAATCTCCATTGATCAAGATGAAACATCTTAAAGTATTTCTCAGACTACTCATGAAACCCAATCTCCAGTTATTCCTCAAGGTGTTGATGATGACTATCATGATATTGAAGCTGCACATGAATAATGATCCATCTTCTGGTATTCCTTTCCCAAAACCGGACTCTGAAGAATCCCCTTCTTCACGGATTGCTGTTCCCTCTAATGTGCACTCTATAAATCAACCACAAGAATATAAAGGAAAATGTCGGCTAAGAACTTGGAAATGGAATGTCAAGTGATCACAGAGTTTATTTGGTATTATTTATTTGAGATTGAAGTGAAATTTCACGGGTGAGTGTACTTAGTATCTTGATGATCCTTGTTCGAGCTTTTAATCTCTACATTGACGAAGACTTGGATATCTAGTTATTTTGGTAATTCTTCTTTTCTATTACCACAAAATAACTATCACATTCAGTGTCACAACTCACACGGAGTTGTCGATAATCAAGAGGTGATGTACGTCTTATACTTGATGGTTGGTTGGTTGAAGAGTATAAAGTACTTAGGGATTCGATGTTGCATGAAGTCTCTACACCGCTCTTTGTCATACATTGGTGCAAGTTTAAGTCACAAGAACGGGGAATTCTACTTCATTTTCAAGTTGGGAATATCGGGTTTACTTCACAAAGTGGTCATAGCAATAGCCGACTGAATATAAGGGTTGATAATGATAGTCAGAGAGTGTTTCTGTAGCAGTTGATTCTCACAGGATACATCTAAACAAATGTTGTTCTTCTCACAAAATTTCAAGTTGTTGTGCAAAAATGTGTTGTTGATTCTGAAGTATCAAAACCAGCAAGGGAGAAAAGAGACATACATCTGAATGCATAAAGAGTACACGTGATGAACCTAATACTTCGTCTTAATTGAAGTTATGCCGGGAAGACAAATGTCATAACCGCAGAGACAATCAGTGTCTTAACTCATGGCGTTCGGTGTACTATTCCAACTACGTGGGGGAAGTGGTCTTTCGATACTTGCGGTATGTATTACTTCAGCTTTCAGTGGGAAGAAATATGAGAAGAACATTTGGAATGTGAGATGATATTGCTTATCGACATCTTCATTCGAGCTGAGATGATTTAAGTCAAAGTGCTTCTGGTTAATGCTTCATGTACCCATTGTTATGCTGACTCCGATGAGTTCGCAACCATCATGGGATGATTTGTAAGATAACTGGAAAGCATTTGATGAAATAAAGATGTTGATATCTTGTTCCCCTGAATTGACAATTGCTCAAAACCATAGAGAAATGTGTACATCGGGGACGCACAACAAGGTCATGTGATCGGGCTTAATCATTTATTCCGGCATTGATAACCACAGAGATGATCAGTGGTTCACCTTGTTACTTCGGCGTTATCGGTTTCTTTGGGTTTAGAGTTTCATAAACGAGGCTGGTTGCATCACTTCAACTACTTGGAGAAGTGGTCTCATAAAGATGACAGTCGGTTTGGGGGATAACTACCAAAGCTTCAAATTGAGGAGGATAATATTCTACGATTTGGTGTTGCCTAGTGATTAACTCAGCTGTGAGAGTCTAGTGATTTGTTATCAACCTGTGCTTGGTGAATTGTTGTGACTTGAGACATTACGATTAGTCTGATGGTAATTTGCCCTTGTGAGTTAAATATTTACAACTTGACTTATTATGATCGGATCTATTGTAACTTGACTCGTCGCGACTTGACACTTAGTGCTAATTGAGACTCATCCGAGATCTCACACCAAGTCTAACTCGCATATCACATCTTTCGGTTTCTTTTGTTGACTTTAGTAAAATCCCGGGAGAGAATCAATCTCTCGGTTTAAGTCACAAGAGTTGAAAAATCCCGTTTAAGATTATATCATGGCAACTACGGCCTCACTCTATCATTCAGGAGACTCAAAAGCTTTGGTGGTAAAAGTTTAAGAGATGTTGACAACAAACTTCTACAACGTATTGAACGATTCTCTCAATGTGGTACTCATGTCAACAGCTTCTTAAACTAATCAGGGATCACTCAGGGCTCGAGAATTTCGTGAACAAGTTTAACAGGATTGTTAGATTCGGGTATTACCATTTTGACAGTCAAGATCTGGAAAGGTTAAAAGCTAAAGCAGTTTTTGATTTCCTCGTTGGTTATGCTTTAGATCTTAGGGATACCGAATCTACAACAGACGAACCCAACAAATCTTGGAAACTGTTAACGTCACATTCTATGAGCTGACTGAGCCAATGGCTTCTGCACACATCAGTGTAGGACCCGCATCTAAACTTTTGTCTTCTGAACCAACCAGTTCAGTTATTGTACAGTATCCCACTCCTGCATGTACCTTATGTACCATCTACCGATAAGGGTTTGGAGATCTTGGCTAATCAAATGGTTGATGAATACTTGAGCCGCAAATTGGTGATTCACCGGTACCACCAGCCATCGCAGCTCATGTTCCAAACAATCCAAAATGGTTCATCTTGTCCTGTTTCAATAGCTCAAGACGCTCCATCAACAAGTCATTCATCAACATCATCATACTTTCAATCTCCTTCCGTACATCAAGGCGCTGCAGTCGACGATTCTTTTGAAGTAAATCCATCTGCTCCACCTGGTGTTGCTCTGTTCTAAAAACACATTTACTCCTGAATCTTCATCTAAAGGCTTCTTCTTCAGGAGATCTTAACACAAGCACATCATTTTCCTACCCACAACCGCATGACCTTCACTATAATGGGAATCCTTCTCAACCGGTGTCCACACGATGTGTTCTGAACACACATGCCTTGTGGTGCTTTCATAATTCCATACTATCCAAAGTCGAGCCTAAAGATTTTAAAATTGTCTTATCAGACGAATGTTGGTTTAATGCGATACAAGACGAAAGACGTGAATTCTATCAACTTTAAGTATGGGATTTGGCACCCTCTCCAGACTGTGCAATTTTATAGCTCTTAGATGGATCCTTAAAGTGAAATCTGATGTAACACCCCCAAAAGTTGTCAATAACAGCGGAAGACTTAATAATGACAGCGGAAGACTTTCGGGGTATTACTTCAAGGATCTTTGTCACAATCATAGAAAACGACACAAGGGACTTATTAAAGTTTAGTTTTATTCAAAATACCGAATATTCTTGACATTAAAGTATTACATAATTTAACAACAAGTTTTATTTGAAATGTATTAAAACATTTATTTAAGTCCGTGCCGGTTCACATGCCCACTCCGTGCCTTCATGGTCCTTCTTGCTTAACTCCTGAGATAAACATGCTAAAAGTCAACAAAAGTTGAGTGATATTCATAGGTTTGAAAATAAACAGTTGAACACAAGATATAGTCATTTATTGCAAATGTATGCAATAAAAAAAGTTGAAAATAATTCAAATCCGTTATTGCATTAAGCTCATGACACACAACGATTTAACAGCCAATCATATTTAATAATATGACGTAACATAATAATATGCCCCCAAGATAGGTTTTTTGCCAGTAACCTATGTCAGCAAAATAATGTGCGTATGGTAATTTTCTCCAACGACAAAACGGGGATGGCCAGTCCCTAATAGATCTATCCACAGTTATTTACGTTCACCCTGCAAGTGATTAAGGTTCATGATCGAGGGTCTTTTGGC
This sequence comes from Artemisia annua, assembly GCA_014162995.1. Classification (NCBI taxonomy): domain Eukaryota; kingdom Viridiplantae; phylum Streptophyta; class Magnoliopsida; order Asterales; family Asteraceae; genus Artemisia; species Artemisia annua. The sequence goes on along the minus strand of LBNU01037378.1, from coordinate 51,134 downwards.
AATAGCTACTTAAGCAATAATAACGGTCAGCCGGTATATTAATACCAATAAAAGACTTTTGTTCGGTTTTTAAGCATGTATCTCCCCACATAAAACAGTTAAAAAGTGGGCTATGAACTCACCTTAGTGGTACAGTAGATGTAGTGGTATCGTAAACTCAACGATGCTAGGCAACAGCTTCACACACAACCTAAAATATAATGCAAGTTTCAGTTGATAGTCTAAGTCCTGTTTTATCGCGAATACTAGTCATTTAGTTATGAACGAATCTCGTGTTTGTTTAAATGCCTAAAGTTCAAAAACAAAGCTATATATTTATATAACTTGTAAGTAAAATGATCGATGACCGATGTGAAGTCATTATTAATAAATCAAAGTTTGTAGTCGATATGTCGTGTTTGTAACTTATATAAGAAATGAAATAAACGTATCGTTAAAGAAATAAATAATATCTCGTTATGTCGTTAATTATAGTCACAAATTTATATAACGTATTTATAAGTTAAATTTATAAAAGTTTTATATTAAATATGTGTATTTATATATAAAACATTAATATTATTTTTATAAAATAATATTTATAGAAAAATTCTCCAAGTTTTACCAAATTACACTTTTAACCCTAACGGTATAAGTTTTACACCGTTAGTCCAAAGTTAAATATTATTACATTTCTAGTCCAAAAGCATCAAAATTTACATTTCTCACTTCCATGTTTCAATATTAACAGTTTCTAACTCATAAAAACAGTTTTGACAGTTTAGACCCTAAGTTTCCCATTTTGGCAGTTTTAGTCCCTAAGTTAAGAAATTTTGCAAACTTAGTCCAAAAATCACCAAATTAAAAGTTTAACATTTTTATTTTCTAAATAAGCTCAGGACATTCCAAATAACTTATTTCAACAGCTTCTTCTCTTAAAAATCACTTTTTACACTTATTGGGCCTTAACGAGACATGTTAAGGGCCCAATAACGATTTTTGATCCAATGGGCTTTCGAAAGGTTTGGGCCTGGACTTGGGTTCATTTTTAGAGTATAAAAATGTTATGTAATAGCTTATAGGGTCAGCTTATCGAATAAGCTTAATGGGCTTATAAGCCCACGTTAACTTATAAAGTTTTATAGAAATCTGTTTTGGTCGCGTAGAAAGGGGTCGGGCAAATGGTCTAAACGAGTTTATTAGGTCGAATGAATTGTGTTCCCTATTTGTTAACCAAGGTGACAATGGGTTCGAATAATAAAATGGTATAGTCATGTGTCGAATTTAAGTTTAACGAGGCTAAAGTGATCGAGCAAAACTCATATTGAAACAGTCTCAACATTTAGAAAAATTCTAAGTGTTTTCATATTTAACGAATGGGTCTAGGTGACTTATATACGTGTTGAATTAAGTATGTAAACGTTGGTTTTAGATCAAAAACTTTATGTCACTTGTTTGCTAGCCTCGTTAGCATCTAGGAAGTCAATAAATATATATATGTTACGTTTATAAACTTCGAATAAAAATGACAAAGTGAACGTGTGAAATCCAAAATAACGAATAGAAATAATAGTAAAGTTCTCCGTGTCTCACCTCACCACTTGAGGTGGAGTAAAATGGTTCGTATGGATCAAACTAGGTACGAGGTTCAACGTAGGATGGTTCACGGCTCAGCAAGGTACTAGACGAGCTAATTGGGTTCTCCTTGGATCACTTCTACGCCTTGTATACTTCACCAACTTTCTGTCCCAACTCGATACTTAAACTTCACAAAGATAGAACTATGGTACGTTTGAGTGTGTGATCTTGCAACTGAGATTGCATGGCAGTGTTTATAGTGAGTTTTGGAGAGTGAAGATAAGTACAAAGGTTCACAAGAGTTGTGTGTTGGCTCAAAACCATGGTGTGGCACCTTTTCTATATCCAATCGCAAGTTAACAAACAAGAGAATGTGTCATATAATTCTCTGTTCATTCCTGACATCCACAGTGTATTTGAGTCAGATTCGTGGTCATTGGGGAGCTTGGGTGGTGCTAGGGAAAGTCTATGACATGTTTTCATAAATTTGGTTCCTGTGGTTTGGGGTTTCACTTTGGCCAGATTTAAGTGACTAAACGACTGATTCAAGTAGCGAGATTTGTCATTCTCCATTCTTTGCTAGGTGGTTAATTAAGTGGTGCAAAGATATAACTATGTCGTGTGTCGAAAATAAAAGAAACAAGGGCGTTTCTTGGCTTGGTCGCGACTGGTACAAGGAAGAAAAGAAAGAAAAAAATATATACTAAGGGTGCGTTTGGGTTTTAAGCCATTTGGGCTTGTGTTTGTGTTCGGCCCAGCGAAAGAAAGAAAAGAAAAATAAAAGGGAGCCCGTTTGGCTAGCAGTTGAGTTTAAGTGGCCCAATGGGTCACGAGGGCCCACGTAGTAAATTTCAAGGGTCAGGTTACGGTCCAATAATATTAGTGGGTAATCTCGGGAATTTTCATAGGCTCGGGAAACATATAATTAGTGTACGGTAATTAAACGAAACGTATATTATAAAAATATAAACGTTTAATATATATTCGCGATAATTAGACTATCTAGGTTTGTGTGCAAGCATCGTTCCTAGGCAAAAGACAAATCATAATTTACCGTTGTGATTTATGTAACAAGTCATATATAATAAATAAAAAAAAATTTGTCACTCGTAAAATAGCATTTAATTTAACGCAAGACCTTGTATTTCATGTTTATTTATTTACTAATCATACGGGAAATTACGAGAGGCTACAGTACATACCCTTTACAGTGAATTCCGTCCCGGAATTTCAGTTTAAGATGGTTGTCAAGGGTGTCTATGAAAAGAGATGTGGGTACTTGGCGCGAATCTGGTCCTCGCTCTCCCAAGTGTACTCCGGTCCTCGTTTGGAGTCCCAACGAACTTTTATAATATGGATACGGTTTTGCTTATGTTGTTTAATTTCCCTATCCATGACTTCTACCGGTTCCTCGGTGAAAAGGAGTTTGTCATCAAGTTGTATCTCTTTCAATGGAATGACAAGAGATTCATCGGATAGGCACTTCTTAAGGTTTGACACATGAAAGGTGTCGTGAACGTGACTAAGCTCTTCCGGTAGTTCGAGCTTATATGCTACGGATCCTATCCTTTCTAGGATTTTGAATGGACCGATGTATCTGGGGTTTAACTTTCCCCGCTTTCCGAATCGTATCATTCCTTTCCAAGGTGATACTTTTAACATAACTTTATCTCCGATCTGAAAATCCATGGGTTTTCGCTTTAAGTCGGCGTAACTTTTCTGTCGGTCTCTAGCGGTTTGTAAACGCTGTTTGATTTTAATAATCTTCTCGGTAGTCTCATGAACTAGATCCGGTCCAGTGAGTTGTACTTCTCCAACTTCTGCCCAACAAACGGGTGATCTGCACTTTCGACCATAAAGTGCTTCGAACGGTGCTGCCTTGATACTGGCATGATAACTGTTGTTGTATGAGAATTCAACTAACGGTAAGTGTTTGTCCCAACCTTTTCCGAAGTCTATGACGCAAGCGCGTAGCATATCTTCTAAGGTTTGAATTGTTCTTTCACTTTGACCATCGGTTTGTGGGTGATAAGCTGTGCTCATATCCAGTTTCGTTCCTAAAGCTTTTTGCAAAGATCCCCAAAAATGAGACGTGAAACGACTATCACGATCTGAGATGATAGAAATTGGCACTCCATGCCGTGACACTATTTCCTTCAGATATATCTGAGCAAGTGTGTTCATCTCATCGGTTTCCTTAATTGGTAGAAAATGAGCGGATTTTGTAAGACGATCAACGATAACCCATATCGTGTCGTAACCAGTAGGTGTTTTCGGGAGCTTGGTGATGAAGTCCATTGTAATACGTTCCCATTTCCACATCGGGAGTTCTGGTTGTACAAGTAGTCCTGACGGTTTCTGATATTCTGCCTTTACTCTCAAACATGTTAGACATTTACTGACGTATTCAGCGATGTCAGCCTTCATGTTCGGCCACCAATACATTTTCTTAAGATCCTGGTACATTTTGTCGGAACCTGGATGTATGGAGTATTTTGATTTGTGAGACTCATGCATGATGAGGTCACGAATACCTCCAAAGAGTGGGATCCAGTTTCTTTCCTTGAAACAAAGCATTCCATTTGATCTTTTCACGAAACCATTATTGTTTTCGGGCATACCATAGATCCTTTCCTTCGGTCTATATTCCTCCTTAAGAGCTTCGCTTTGGGCGGTAAGAATTTGTGCTGGGAGAGGTGAACAAATAGTCATTCCTAATGATTTAACCCTGAGACGTTTCAATCGTTCCTTCCGGCTCAACGCGTCTGCTACTACATTAGCCTTTCCTGGGTGATAACGGATTTCACAGTCATAATCGCTAAGTAATTCTAACCAACGGCGTTGTCTCATGTTTAACTCCTTTTGGTCTAGAAGGTGTTGAAGACTTTTGTGGTCAGTAAACACGGTACACCTAGTGCCGTATAAGTAGTGTCTCCATAACTTAAGAGCAAACACTACTGCTCCTAATTCCAAGTCATGAGTGGTGTAGTTTTCCTCATGTTTCTTTAGTTGTCGTGATGCATAAGCTATTACCTTGCTTCTTTGCATCAACACTGCTCCTAACCCGTGATACGAAGCGTCACAATACACTATGAAGTCTTCACTTCCTTCAGGTAGTGCTAATATTGGTGCCTCACAAAGCTTCCGTTTTAATAGTTGGAAGGCAAATTCTTCTTTCTCTCCCTAGGTATACTTCTCGTTTTTCTGGGTTAACTTGGTTAAAGGCTTTGTGATCTTGGAAAAACCTTCGATGAACCGTCGGTAGTAACCCGCAAGACCTAAAAATTGTCGAATCTCCATGGGACTTGTAGGAGATGTCAAACCTTTAACGGCCTCGATCTTTGCAGGGTCTACATGAATACCTTGACTATTAATGACATGTCCTAGAAATTGTACGGTGCGTATCCAAAAGTCGCATTTTGAGAACTTTGCGTACAACTCCTCTTTCTTGAGTAGTTCTAAGATAATCTTCAAGGGTTTTAATTCTCTGTTCATTCCTGACATCCACAGTGTATTTGAGTCAGATTAATGGTCATTGGGGAGCTTGGGTGGTGCTAGGGAAAGTCTATGACACGTTTTCATAAATTTGGTTCGTGTGGTTTGGGGTTTCACTTTGGCCAGATTTAAGTGACTAAACGACTGATTCAAGTAGCGAGATTTGTCATTCTCCATTCTTTGCTAGGTGGTTAATTAAGTGGTGCAAAGATATAACTATGTCGTGTGTCGAAAATAAAAGAAACAAGGGCGTTTCTTGGCTTGGTCGTGACTGGTACAAGGAAGAAAAGAAAGAAAAAAATATATACTAAGGGTGCGTTTGGGTTTTAAGCCCTTTGGGCTTGTGTTTGTGTTCGGCCCAGCGAAAGAAAGAAAAGAAAAATAAAAGGGAGCCCGTTTGGCTAGCAGTTGAGTTTAAGTGGCCCAATGGGTCACGAGGGCCCACGTAGTAAATTTCAAGGGTCAGGTTACGGTCCAATAATATTAGTGGGTAATCTCGGGAATTTTCATAGGCTCGGAAAACATATAATTAGTGTATGGTAATTAAACGAAACGTATATTATAAAAATATAAACGTTTAATATATATTCGCGATAATTAGACTATCTAGGTTTGTGTGCAAGCATCGTTCCTAGGCAAAAGACAAATCATAATTTACCGTTGTGATTTATGTAACAAGTCATATATAATAAATAAAAAAAAAATTTGTCACTCGTAAAATAGCATTTAATTTAACGCAAGACCTTGTATTTCAGGTTTATTTATTTACTAATCGTACGGGAAATTACGAGAGGCTACAGTACATACCCCTTACAGTGAATTCCGTCCCGGAATTTCAGTTTAAGATGGTTGTCAAGGGTGTCTATGAAAAGAGATGTGGGTACTTGGCGCGAATCTGGTCCTCGCGCTCCCAAGTGTACTCCGGTCCTCGTTTGGAGTCCCAACGAACTTTTATAATATGGATACGGTTTTG
>LBNU01037378.1:2823-27082 GCA_014162995.1 Artemisia annua | reverse complement strand
CATAAATAGAAAGTTGTTATTACATCATGTGTTGCATCATGATCTTTGGAAGATTGTATGATCTTTGGAAGATATGGTAAAGATATTGTTTAGATTGCTACTCAATGTATCAAGGAAAGATATGGCAATATCTTGGTTAGATTTGGAAGAAAACTTGGAGGATTGTATGTCAGAGTTTGGCGGAACCAAACTCATACACGGACGGAACCCATGATTTGGTTCCGTCCAATCCATGGCCTTCTGACTTTGTTTTTCTATAAATAGAAGGCCATCCCAAGTTGTTTCTTAATCACTTGCAATCATATATTATCATACATACTCTCATTACTTATATCTAACTCATTCATCTTTCATTTTAGTGAGATTCTCTTGTAGCAAGAAGATCACAAACTCATATCAAAGACATACAAGCTTCAACACAAAGTTGCAATACTTGTTTATTTAAGTAGTGTGTGAACTTATGTTGTTCATACTTTCATTGATTGTATCTATTCATTAGTGATCGGTTAGTATTTTAGTCCTCAAAATACATAGTGTGACGGGAGTGGTTGTGCCCTTGTAAAAGAACTCGACATCTAGATTTGTGTCGGTAATCTTGTGTAAGCGACGTGTAAGGTTTCTCCACCGGTGAAAAGAGCTTGTTGACTAATAAGAGTAACTCTCGAGTTGGATACTCGGGGCGTGGAGTAAGGCAAGGAAAAAGAGTCCTTGTAGCCGAACCACGATAAACATTCGTGTTGTGGTTTTATTGTTTCTTACACTTTGCTTGCATATTACTTATTGATTGTTAGTATCGATTGTTAAGTACATGTAAAGTTTTCTAAAGCAATTAAATTTAAAAACCGGTAAACTATTCAACCCCCCTTTTAGTTTTCTACAAGACTGATCAAGTTGCCTTTTTAAAGATTCCAAATCCCTTTTTAATGTTTCTTCCTTTTTGTTACGTTCAGATATGAGTACACGCATTTGCAAATCCATTTTCTGTTCACGGTCGGTTAGTTCAAACTTTGCACGTTGTTCATATATGGTCACCTGATCCTTAAGGATGTTAAGTCTAGTGGTCAAGGTGTCATCAGGAACATACATAGTGTGCTTATGCAACTCACGATCATTATCTACAACAGAAGGTGCACTACTTGGTACAACCGACATGTTGTTATTATTCACATACTGTTCATATGGGATAACATTGCTATTTCCCATATCAGCGGTATCTGTTACAACAGCATCTGTACGTTGTACTTTATTGTGAACCTTCTGTACATAGACCAAGTTATTCATGTTATGTGGTTTGCGTACCTCAGAGATGGTAGATGTGGTGGAGGGACTAGATTGTTGTGATGGAGATGTTGCAGTAGATAGATTTGCCATGAAGATGGTTTGTGCAGTGGGTTCATCATCAACATCTGAGTCGAAGGCATCACAGTGATCAGCTTGGAATATGTTGGGATCATTAAGTGCCAAGTCTTGTACCGGTTGGTTGTCAACATCTGCATCAAATGTGTTCCCTTCATTATCAGCAAGAAATAGTAACTCCTCTTCGTCCAATGCTGCTCCATTCTCTTGTGCTTGCATCATCAGCATCTTATCTTTGAAGAACTCGGAGTTTTGGGGACGCTTCGGTTGATTGCAGTTCCTTTCAATGTGACCCAATCCTCCACAGTTGTAACATTTGGGTTGCCTAGCTTGCCCCTGAAGTGCATTCCTTACTCTGTTCTGCACATTCCCTCGAGTACCATTCCTTTGATTCACATTTGGTCTTCCTTGAACATTTTGCACCACAACCCTCCTATCTTCCACAATTGCTTGATTGCGTGGATTGGATGAAATTCGAAGTTGGTTGTTGGTTTGAGGAAGGGTTGCTCTGAACTGCTGGGCAAGTAAGGAAACTTGGTTTGTGAGATTATCAATCATCATATCTGTATAAGAGTATCCTGAGTCCAGATGTGTGTTCACAACAGAAGGTGGGAGCACTGATGATTGTCCAAGTGATGTCAGAGGCATGGGTGAAGAAGGGTTGTAAGGAACTTGATCATTTGAGAATTGACTGAGATTCTGAACATTTGAAACAAATGCAAGTGAAGCATTTGAATCATTTGTTGTTGTTGTTGGATTGAGTTTTTCCCTCATCAGACGGTCATAGTTGGCATGTTTCTCATGTTGTTGGAGGTATGCATAGAGCTGCTCATGGTTGGTATCTTTCAGCCCTTTGTTGAGTTTCACAGCTGCCACAAACCTATCCCATTCGGGTGCCATGTTGTTCACAAATTTGGAGTTTAGTTGAATGTTAGGCATTGTCATCTTAATGATTCTCATATCATTCACAAGCTTGTGAAACCTGACNTTTTTTTGCTTGCCTTAGTAACTTCTCAACTCCGAACCTTCACGGTTTCAATCCAAGACCTACCGCCAACTGCTAGGGTTGGAATCTAGGATCCAAGGTCCGATCTCAATCCGAATTCTTAAAGCACCTTAGCTCATACTGAATAACGGGCTTTAGGGTAGCTCCGAAACCACATGCGTACTACGCTTATTCAACGATATACAATACAACTCAACTAGCGTGTATCCATGACGTGTACCCAATTTTTCAAGCAAAGATTCTCTTAAGAAGATAAAGAACTACTCATCGGCTAAACCTAACATGGGTGAAGAAGGGTTGTAACAGAAGGTGGGAGCACTGATGATTGTCCAAGTGATGTCAGAGGCATGGGTGAAGAAGGGTTGTAAGGAACTTGATCATTTGAGAATTGACTGAGATTCTGAACATTTGAAACAAATGCAAGTGAAGCATTTGAATCATTTGTTGTTGTTGTTGGATTGAGTTTTTCCCTCATCAGACGGTCATAGTTGGCATGTTTCTCATGTTGTTGGAGGTATGCATAGAGCTGCTCATGGTTGGTATCTTTCAGCCCTTTGTTGAGTTTCACAGCTGCCACAAACCTATCCCATTCGGGTGCCATGTTGTTCACAAATTTGGAGTTTAGTTGAATGTTAGGCATTATCATCTTAATGATTCTCATATCATTCACAAGCTTGTGAAACCTGACATAGTAGTCAGTGATGCTCTCTCCTGGGTTCTGCTTGAAATGCTCAAATTCATTATACAAATGGGATTCACGATCTTCTTTGGTTAATTCCGACCCAGCAAGAAGCATTTTGACATTGTCCCACACTGCTTTGGCTTCAGTGTTGTAATTGATGAGCTTGTAGACATCTTTAGGAAGCCCACTAATGACAATGTTTGAAGCTCTAATGTCAGCATCATAACGCTTCTTCTCGTCTTCAGTAAGATCATCGTAAGTGCGAGGTCTAGCAAGTCCAACAGCGGCAGGTTGATTTTCACCAGCTGCAACAGTGTCTCTAATGGTGCCCAGTTGAAAGGGTCCTTCATCAATGGATTTCAGTATGTTGACCCCATTCTCTTTTCCCAGGCAGTAAAGTCGATTCTTTGTGCCCATGACTCATAATCCGTCCTATCAAGCAGTGGAGGACGGGTATCGGACCCTGTAGCTTGAATGTCATCAGTTGAAGTAGTACTCGCCATGATCTAATCTTACACGGGATTTTACAACTCTTGTGACTTAAACCGAGAAATCGATTCTTTCGCGAGATTTTCTAAAGTCAACAAAGAAAGAGTATGAGAGAGCCTTTATGTGTAAAACCGCTAAAGATATTTGGCAAACTTTGATAATCACTCATCAAGGAAACTCACAAGTTAAAGATAACAAAATTGATCTTCTTGTAGAACAATATGAGCAATTTTCTATTCCCGAAGATGAAACTATTGATTGTGCATTTGCTAGGTTTAACACCATTATTACTTCACTTAAAGCACTTGATGAATCTTGTTGTAGTAAGAACTTTGTCAGGAAATTTCTTAGAGCACTCAATCCAAAGTGGAGAGCAAAAGTGACGGCTATTGAAGAATCCACAGATCTTTCGAGCATGTCACTTGACGAGCTAATTGGAAACCTCAAAGTTCATGAAATGGTAATGGAGAAGGATTCAGAGATAATCAAAGGCAAGAAAGAAAGGGTCAAATCTATTGCCTTAAAAGCTAGAGTTAAATCAAGTGATGATGATGAATCTAGTTCGGATAGCGATGATGAAGAATATGCCATGGCCGTTAGAGACTTGAAGAAGTTCTTTCGAAGACGAGGAAAGTTTGTAAGACAACCTAAGGATGACAAGAAATCTTTCCGAAAAGATCGTGACGATAAGAAAGGGAAGGGTGAACGAAAGTGTTTTAGATGTGGAGACACGAGTCACCTCATAGGAGAATGTCCAAAGACACCCAAAAATAAAACTCAAAGTGCCTTTGTAAGTGGTGCTTGGAGTGATAGTGAAGATGATGACGAGGAGCCAAAGAATGACGAAATTGCTCTCATGGCTCATGACTCAAATGAGGTATACTCCGATTCATCTTGCTCTTCTATTGATGATGATACGTTGCAAAAAGAAAATAACAAACTGTGTGAACTAAGCTTAAAAATCATAAACAAAAACAAATTTTTGAAAACTAAAAAGGAGTTTTTGGAAAATGAAGTTTACAAATTAAAAGAGAAAGCCAAACGTTTAGAAAAGAATAAAGCTATTGACACAATGTGCAAGTCATGTCAAGAGCTTAAACTTGAAATTGAGAAACTTAGAATCACACAAAATGATCTCATTAAACAAAACTCAAAATTCAAGAGGTTTGATAAAAGTATATCATGTGCGGATGAAATCATGAAAATTCAAAAATCACCACATGATAAAACCGGCCTAGGATTTATGAAACTAGGAGACCTAGGTTTTATGAAACTAGGAGACCTAGGTAGTCTAAAGAAACAAACCAAAAAGGAACAAGAAACCAACACAACTGCCACAGTGTCCCACGGATCAGACGGAACCAAGTGGAAGTTCGTCAAACCGTTCAGAATTCGTTAAAGTTACAAAGAAATCTAATGTAGTTTCAACTGAAACAAAACTAAAACCAGCTATCAAAGTAGGAGTAGTACTTGTCAAGAATGAATTTAGAACTAGAATAACTCAATTAAGGTCCAAAACTCCTAATCCCAAACGCCCTTTTCCAAAGAGTAACTACAACACTCAACACAACTATCAAAATGGTTGGAACCAAAACTTGCCAAGACAATATCAAGTTCCAAATTACATGTCTTGGAACCCATATCAACCATTTCCATACATGAACCAAAAGAATGGTATGTTTAACCAAAATAAACCCATAAGATATTGGGGACCAAATGTTTGAGTGTTTATTATAAAATAGGTATGTCGTAAAGTATGTTTGGAACTGGAAGTAAGATACTAAAAGACGGTATAACCATAGCCAAAGGTCTCCTTAAGAATAACGTATATGTCATGAAGATTGATCAAACATCTAGAGACAAACTTTGTCTCACCTCATTAGATGAATCTTCAACTTTATGGCATAGACGTTTAGGACATGCTAATATGAGACTTATCCAAAATCTCTCATCTAAGGAACTAGTTAGAAACCTAACCAAGTTGAAATACGACCAACACTTTTGTGATGCNTTCAAGAAGTTCTTTCGAAGACGAGGAAAGTTTGTGAGACAACCTAAGGATGACAAGAAATCTTTCCGAAAAGATCGTGACGATAAGAAAGGGAAGGGTGAACGAAAGTGTTTTAGATGTGGAGACACGAGTCACCTCATAGGAGAATGTCCAAAGACACCCAAAAATAAAACTCAAAGTGCCTTTGTAAGTGGTGCTTGGAGTGATAGTGAAGATGATGACGAGGAGCCAAAGAATGACGAAATTGCTCTCATGGCTCATGACTCAAATGAGGTACACTCCGATTCATCTTGCTCTTCTATTGATGATGATACGTTGCAAAAAGAAAATAACAAACTGTGTGAACTAAGCTTAAAAATCATAAACAAAAACAAATTTTTGAAAACTAAAAAGGAGTTTTTGGAAAATGAAGTTTACGAATTAAAAGAGAAAGCCAAACGTTTAGAAAAGAATAAAGCTATTGACACAATGTGCAAGTCATGTCAAGAGCTTAAACTTGAAATTGAGAAACTTAGAATTACACAAAATGATCTCATTAAACAAAACTCAAAATTCAAGAGGTTTGATAAAAGTATATCATGTGCGGATGAAATCATGAAAATTCAAAAATCACCATATGATAAAACCAGCCTAGGATTTATGAAACTAGGAGACCTAGGTAGTCTAAAGAAACAAACCAAAAAGGAACAAGAAACCAACACAACTGCCACAGTGTCCCACGGATCAGACGGAACCAAGTGGAAGTTCGTCAAACCGTTCAGAATTCGTTAAAGTTACAAAGAAATCTAATGTAGTTTCAACTGAAACAAAACTAAAACCAGCTATCAAAGTAGGAGTAGTACTTGTCAAGAATGAATTTAGAACTAGAATAACTCAATTAAGGTCCAAAACTCCTAATCTCAAACGCCCTTTTCCAAAGAGTAACTACAACACTCAACACAACTATCAAAATGGTTGGAACCAAAACTTGCCAAGACAATATCAAGTTCCAAATTACATGTCTTGGAACCCATATCAACCATTTCCATACATGAACCAAAATAATGGTATGTTTAACCAAAATAAACCCATAAGATATTGGGGACCAAATGTTTGAGTGTTTATTATAAAATAGGTATGTCGTAAAGTATGTTTGGAACTGGAAGTAAGATACTAAAAGACGGTATAACCATAGCCAAAGGTCTCCTTAAGAATAACGTATATGTCATGAAGATTGATCAAACATCTAGAGACAAACTTTGTCTCACCTCATTAGATGAATCTTCAACTTTATGGCATAGACGTTTAGGACATGCTAATATGAGACTCATCCAAAATCTCTCATCTAAGGAACTAGTTAGAAACCTAACCAAGTTGAAATACGACCAACACTTTTGTGATGTTTGCAAAATTGGTAAACAAATTCATAGTAGCCATAAGGCTAAAAACATGGTGTCTACATCTAGGTGTCTAGAACTTTTACATATGGATTTGTTTGGTCCATCCACTATACAAAGTTATGGAGACAACTTCTATACTTTGGTAGTAGTAGATGATTATTCAAGATATACTTAGGACTAAATTTTTGAAAACTAAAAATGAAGCTTTTGATAAATTTGAAATTCTAAGTAAGAAAATTCAAAATCAATTAGGAACGTGCATTGTGTCTATTAGAACGGACCACGGTCGTGAATTTGACAACGAAATACAATTCGGAAACTTTTGTGATAAAAATGGTATAACACATAACTTTTCGGCACAACATACTCCTCAATCTAATGGTGTAGTAGAACGCGAAAACCGGACTCTTCAAGAGATGAGTAGAACAATGCTTAATGAAAAAAATATTCCACAAAATTTTTGGTGTAACGCCATTGACACGTCAACCTACATTTTAAATCGTGTCTTGATTAGACCATTTTTAAACAAAACTCCATACGAACTTTATAAAGGTAAAAAGCCTACATTAGGATATTTTAAAGTATTAGGATATTTTAAAGTATTTGGGAGTAAATGCTTCATACTTAACACCAAGGATTATCTCACAAAATTTGACCCAAAGTCTTATGAAGGAGTATTTCTTGGATATTCACAAAATAGCAAAGCTTATATTGTCTTAAACAAAGAAACCTTAAGAGTCGAGGAATCGTTGAACGTAAAATTTTACGAAAGTCCACCTCCCTCTAAGACATCACCTTTGGTAGATGATGACTTAGTTAAAAGTTAAGCAATGGAAAATCAAGAAATCTTAGATAATGACAAGGAAGATGAACTATTAAACAAAGAAATTGTCAATGTCAAAGAATCTAAAAGTCATTCATTAGATAGTGTAATAGGGAATATTAATGAAAGAACTCTAAGATCCAAAGTCCAAAATGAAAGTAACTTTTTTTGTTTTGTGTCAACCATTGAACCTAAAAATATAAACGAAGCTATAAAAGATGAGTCATGGGTAATTGCCATGCAAGAAGAATTAAACCAATTTGTTCGAAACGATGTTTGGACATTAGTTCCTCAACCAAAAAGTCAAACAATAATTGGAACAAAATGGTTCTTTCGAAATAAAATGGATGAAAATGGTGTAGTGTCTAGAAACAAAGCTAGGTTAGTAGCACAAGGTTATAATCAACAAGAAGGCATTGACTACGATGAAACTTTTGCTCCGGTTGCTAGGCTCGAGTCAATTAGAATTTTACTTGCATATGCATGTGCACACGATTTTAAACTCTTTCAAATGGACGTCAAAAGTGCATTCTTAAACGGTTTTATTAATGAAGAAGTTTTTGTTGCTCAACCTCCGGGCTTCACCGACTTTGAAAAACCTAATCATGTTTACAAACTTAAAAAGGCTTTATACGAACTTATGCAAGCTCCAAAAGCATGGTATGATCGACTTAAAACCTTCCTAATTGACCATAAGTATACCATGGGCTTAGTCGATAATACTCTCTTCACTAAAAAGAAAGGTTCACATATCATCATTGTCCAAATCATATTCAGATCAACTTGTCAAGAATTATGTGCCGATTTCTCAAAAATCATGCATGATGAGTTTGAAATGAGCATGATGGGAGAACTCAACTTTTTCTTAGGACTTCAAATAAAACAATTAGAAGATGGAATATTCTTTAACCAATCTAAATACATAAAAGATATGCTTAAGAAATTTGGTCTCGAAGACTCCAAACCCATTAAAACACCTATGTCCTCGGAAACTAAGCTAACCAAGGATGAGGAAAGTGAATCCGTAGATAACACTAAATATAGAGGTATGATTGGAAGTTTACTTTATCTCACGGCTAGTAGACCCGACATTATGTTTAGTGTTTGTCTATGTGCTCGTTTTCAAGAAGATCCTAAAACCATTCATCTTGAAGCCGTCAAAAGGATTTTTAGATACATTAAGGGCACTACACATTTAGGACTATGGTATCATAAAGGTACGGGAGTAGAAACCATAGTATATGCTGACTCGGATCATGCCGGTGACTATGTTGATAGAAAAAGCACAAGTGGTATTTGTACTTTTGTTCGACATTGTCTTACTTCATGGTACTCTAAGAAACAAACGGCTCTCGCCATCTCAACAACTGAAGCCGAATACGTATCGGCCGTGAAAGCATGTCAACAAGCTCTTTGGATGAAACAAGCTCTTGTGGACTATGGTATTCAACTCAACAACATCTCCATTCTTTATGATAACAAAGGAGACATCGATCTCAGTAAAAACCCAGTTCAACATGCTGGCACAAAACATATTGAAATACGTCACCATTTCCTTCGTGACAATATTCAAGGAAACATTTCTATAGAAAAGGTATCCTCCGAAGACAACATTGCTGACATCCTTACAAAACCTCTTAAGCGAGAACCATTCAATCTTCTTAGACTTCGACTAGGACTAATGAAACCAACCTTGTAGTCCTGAACCTTAGTCATAAACAACATTAGCCAAGAATAAAAGAAAAACACTTTTTTTTTTCTTTCTGATCTGCCGGAACCAAACGCACCAACGGATGGATCCTTGTTTTTGGAACCGTCCAATCCGTGCTCCCCTAAAACTTAAAAGCTCTTATTTTATATTAAAACAAACACTCCTATATCTACCACATAATCCCAAACAGTTGCAACTCACTCCCAAACAGTTACATACTCGAAAATTAGGGTTCATCTTCACCAAACTTGTGCTCAAAACATCATTGTAAGTCTCCTAACATCATTAATTCTCCTGATCTGTGTCTAGGAATTCTATTTGTGCACAAAAACTAAAAACTTGGGGTTATGCATTAACTTAAGAAATTCATGTAGAACATTAGTTGTAAAACTAAACTAATCATGTTCCCCATAGTTAGGAATTGCATTCTTATAAGAAATTAGCATGTTTACCAAAACACCCCATGTCAAATTCATGCAAAAATAACTTCTCACAAATAGGACAAATATTTTTTCGTCTTACATTGTGAATACAAAATCAAAACGTTATGTTTAAAACATCATTTGCATTATGTCTCTTGGATGCTAAAGGGAATACATAACTAATATGTATATTTGGGTACATTCAAACGAAGCTACATTGAATTAGGAGCGTTTGGGTTATCTTTTATTTTATAACAAAACTTGCATTCTAAAACATTTTATGCATCAAAATGAGTCAAGATAACCGCACCTCCACATTGTTTGCATATAGGCACACACTAGAACATCCACATTGTAAAAATCACTAACTTAGACTAAAATGTGAAATTTTGTATTTCTAGGTGCAAACATGCCTCCTGTAACATTCTATGATCACAAAGACACCCTCGCATACCTTCCTAAACATCATAAGACCAAAGGTTTTACCCCCGCTCAAGTCAACATCTTTAAGGTGTTGGAAAAATGCTACGTCCATGAGGGTAGAACCATTGACCCATCCTTCCTATAAAACACAACCGCTCGCCAAGACCTTGCCACCATAAACTTTGATTGCCTCCTCAACATTCATGAGCCAATATGCCCTAGGTTCATCCTAGAATTCTATGCATCCATAAGTCTCCACACCAATGATGATGGACTCATGAACTTAAGCTTTAGGGTCAACCAAACACAATTCAACATACCTTTCGATCAATTTGCTCAAGTACTTGGTATTCCAAATAGGGGTACATGTGTCTACTCGGACAAATGGTCCCTTTCAATTCTTGAAAAAATGGATGATCGCATTCACCCATATGATACTCCTCTAGTAAGCAAGGAAATCATCCGAGAACACCTTTTTCGCCTTAGAACCTCGGGAACTAGGACTACCAAGTCGACCGTGACCCTTTTGGCATGGAACTTAATGAACTAAAACTTCAATTTCTCAAATGGCAGGAAGTGCTTAGGGCAAATGTGATTAGCTCAATAGGAAATCGTGACCACATCAATGCTTGCCTTTACTACATGCTTTATATTATCTCAACTCACCAACCTTTTAACTTAGCCTACGATATAGCCAAAAGGATGGTGGACATATCTCTGCAAAGCAAAACTGCTCTTCCTTATGGAATGCTCCTCACTCGCCTTTTTAGGGCCTTTGCTCCCATTCCTTGCAATGCCAAAGGTTTTTGTCCCGACTACACTCTTATTCCCCACATCTTTGTACCCTTAAGTGAGTATAGAGTAGCCAAGACTCTAGGGAAATGGCCTCACCCTCCTACTTCCTCATCATCCTCATCAATGAGCAAAGACGATGGACTTCCAAACTCAAGGCTTCCTCCTCTTGACTACCACCAACAACTACCAAGAATTGCTAACGAATCGGAGGAGTTCAAGCAAACAAAGGGAATGTTCAAGTGCTTGGGGAGGTTCCTTACAAAGATCAACAAGAAGCTTGATAGGCAGTGAATGGAGTGTTTGGGACAACAACATTTGAACTAATTATGTCATATGGATTTATGTATTCTTGGGATATTTTGTGTATTTTGAACATTTCATGTGAACTAACGAACAAATGCAGGTGGATAACATCCTAATGTTATCATTTTCCCAAGTTTTCACTCCTTTAAGTGGAAATTTTAGCGCTTGCTTGATCTTCAATGGTAAGTGTGTTTTTATTCCTGTTATTGATGTTTCTTGATGTATTTTGGTTAGTTACATATGTTTTTACAACTTTTATGAAGTTAATACAGGGTTTCGATGCTCAAAATTTTTACATCAAAAACTTGATGAGTAGGGTACGGTTTGGACGGAACCAAATTACGGGGTTCTGTCCTTGTATAATTTTGGATCCGCCAAAATTCTACCTACGGATTGGGCGGAACCAAAAACAGGGATCCGCCCCCTATGTCGTTTGGTTCCGCCGGATCATCAGTTATTTTTCAAATTTCTTATTTTTTAAAACTTTTTCCCGCAATCCTTAGGATACATATTTGTTTCTAACATCTTTCTTACTGCACATTGTACATGTTAGGACTATCTTAGCTTATCTTGGCTATTAAGACATTAGTTCCCGCCAAAATTTCAAAATTTCAAAATCTAGTCCAAGGAACCTTTCTCTATAAAGGAAGGAAACTTATTTTTGGTTCCTTGCAATCCGTGGGACTCTGAATCAAAAGATTTTGTGATGATTGCATACTATTTACTGCATATCACCACCATATTACTCAAACTCCACCCATTGGATTGACTTTCTTGATTAGACATTCCTCCTTAACACCTCCAAATGATTAGTAGCAGCCATTTCTCTATGGTTTAACATCAAATCCAAACACAACTTCCCATAATTCTTGACTTCTATAAATTAACACCACTAAGATCATCAATTCTCACACCTTCACCATCTCTTCTATCATCCTTAATATTCTATCTCAACCAAAATGACTAAGTCAAACACCTCCTCACCACCATCCAAACCACCTAGGAGAACCGCAAGAATAAGTGTCAAGCCCTGTTGCTTTGTCAAGCTAGCATCATCATCATCCGACTCGTCACCCTTAACGATCTCATCTCCCATCCGGGATGAAAACTTCCTAAGTCTCACCACACCGACACCTCCACACAACTCACTAATCAACATTTCAACTCCACCACCTACCAAGACACCCATTGCAACCACACCACCTCCGGCACCTTTTCCACTATCCAAATCACCATCACCACCAAATTCGCCCAAACTAGAACCAATGGAACTCTTTGCAACTTCACCAACTTCACCTCACCCATTCTTGGAAACTTTAGATGATTTACCACCAAGATCAACAAATCCACCACCTCTTCCATCTTTTGGCTCCATTGAAAGACTAGCCAAACAACCACCAAATGACCCACAAGAAGAAGCTTATCACCCTCAACCACTACTCTTTCATCCACAATTCAAAGAAATCCATGGGCCACTCTATGGTGAACCAACTCATGCTCAAAATGTTCCACCACCACCACCTACATCTCAATCCTTTTTCCCAACTTATGAGGAAATTGAGGAATCCTTGTGGAGTGATCCTCCAAACACCCAACCAAGTCATGAAGCCTTCACCTCCAATCTCCTAAATGAAATGAACAATGCCCTATCCTTCAAACACTTGATAGGAGCCCACATCAAAGAAACCATGCAACTACAAGAAGCCTTGTACTCTTCCATCATGAACATTCTACCACCACACACCTTTCGAGCCCATGAGACTCAACCAAGAAATCCACCACCACCAACAAATGAAATTCCTCTTCCACCAAACTTTCCCCGCCATGATTGCGGGCATTGTGAAAGAACCGCTCACATAAGTGAACGGTGCCAAAAGGACATCCGTGAACTCCAAGATGAAATGAGGTTCATCCTCAACCACATCCTAAGCGCTTGAACACCATCTCTCATCCTCCGCAACCATAAGAAGAAGCTTGGTTCCTCACTTCCTAATCTAGGACTTCACAAATCTAGACCACCATAGGAACTCCCTTTATAATGTTGTTTCCTTTTTATTTTATTTGTGTTGAGGAGTTATTATCAACTTCTTGTCCTACTATTTTGACTAAGGTAAAAATAATTTTTACTTGAATGATAATGATCTTCTCTATGTGGTGCATTCTCTTTATATATTGTTGAATGTAACTTCTCTTTTGCACATGTATTTTCCACTAACTTTTTGTCTTGTAGCACTCAAAATCCATGTATTACCTACTTGGCACCCTAACAAGGGGGAGTATTGTCCAAGGGGGAGCTTTTGAAAGCTCGGGCTACAACATATTCCACATTCGCTTCTCTTCTTTTTGTTTCGACAAAAAGGGGGAGAAAGTATATCTCTAGCAACTAGTAACAAATGTTATAATGGTCATTGCTACACAATTTAAAAGACCAATATATTACATACAAACATGTTTACTAAAATTGGTTAAAAGACTTATACTCTTTTTAATCACAACTAGTAACAAAATTTTGTTTCTCAAAACTTGTCATTAAAAAGAAACTAAAATGTTGCATAAAACAAGTTGGCTACAAATGATTAAAAGATTTATACTCTATTTTACCTAGTTGCTAAAATATAAATTTTATGTATTGTCCTCAACAAAAAGGGGGAGATTGTTAATACAAATATCATCCGAAAAACGTTATTTTATTTTACGATCTTTGCCATATTTTATTAACGACAAAATATAAAGTTTATTTTAGCAACAAGTATAAATATAGTTAAGTCTTTTACATATAATGTCACAAGACCTTTTATTATATAAGTTAAACATCACTTAGTTAACATTTGCATTTTACATTAGTTTAAACATAAATAGAAAGTTGTTATTACATCACGTGTTGCATCATGATCTTTGGAAGATTGTATGATCTTTGGAAGATATGGTAACGATATTGTTTAGATTGCTACTCAATGTATCAAGGAAAGATATGGCAATATCTTGGTTAGATTTGGAAGAAAACTTGGAGGATTGTGTGTCAAAGTTTGGCGGAACCAAACTCATACACGGACGGAACCCATGATTTGGTTCCGTCCAATCCGTGGCCTTCTGACTTTGTTTTTCTATAAATAGTAGGCCATCCTAAGTTGTTTCTTCATCACTTGCAATCATATATTGTAAAACCCACATTTTCATAACACGTTTAAATGACCAAAATGCCCCTAAGAATTCAACAATTTCAATAAAGCTTTAAATAATTATAAATAACCCATATAAGTGATATAAATGATCTATAATATTTTTGTGACTATGAAATTTGGCAAATTAATTTTCTTAACTTATATAACATGACAAAATGACACAAAAGAGGTCCAAAATGATTTATTAATTTGTACATTATATTTTAATTAATTAATATAAAGTTTTAAATTAGGAAATTAAATAATAAAATAAAGATATGATCAAGATAATTATGGGAAGATTACAAGATCAGGAATTTATCAATTCTCCCTCAATTAGGCCGAAATTCCCTCCCCCTACTCTCTATAATACACGGTTTGCATTTATTTTCCCATTTAACATAATTAAAAATCCTAAAAGCAAACCAAAATTCTCTTGGTGGCTCCACGAATTTTCTGGGGGTCTCACGTATTTTTCCTGGTCGTGGTTTATGTCCAAGAAGGCAAGAAAAATAAGGGTTTGAATAATAGAGGCTTGGTTCGCTTGGTTTTGATTTTGTTCGAGTTTTAATCCTAGCCGAGAAGTACAAATTCCCCACTCCTCATCCGGTCATTCTAAAAATTATCTGGTATTTTTGTGACTCTCTTTACATCATATATGATCCATATAAAATATTAATTTTGATCCATGCATGTTTTGTAAGCCGTATGGAATTAAATTAGTTATAAACCCTAAAAAACTGCAAAATTGTGTACGGCTCTATATAAACTGTTGGAACCTCAAATATATTTTTACAATATGTATCATGATGTATATAACCTGTGAAAATTGGATCCATGAATAGTCGAAGCCTAGAACCATAGTTTATGAATTATTTTTGTTTCAGCATAATTAAAAAAAAAAGAAAAAAAAAATAGAAACGAGGCATAAACAAATTAGGGTTAGGGTTTTTGATAAATGTTTTGATGAAACTAATGATGTTTAAGGTTTGTATTATGATTGTGAAATTATTGGGAATTAGGGTTATGATTTGTGAAATTATAATTAAATCGAATGGATTATTAAAATTAGAAGGGGGTGTTTTGTAATTTTGTAAACTGAAGGGTTATGTTGGAAACATCATCTAGACCAGGTTGGATTTCATAAAAATTGGTATAACGGTTAAATGTGTTAATTTTGTAATTAAAAGGATTAAAAATGGAATTATATATAATTATTAATTAGAATTGTATTTTATTTAAAATAGAGGGACCATTTTTGTAAATTCTGAAAACTCAGTTTCTAATCTATAAATAATTATAGAGGGGCTAAGGGTGTCAATTTGATAATTAAATGGACTTGTACGTAATTTTGATAATTAAAAGGTTTAAATTGTAAATATGATAACTAGAGGGACTAAAAAATGTAAATATGGATGTGATGTGTATATTTCAGCCTAAATATGATGTAGGGGCTGTTTGTGACATTTTTGTATAGTTGTGGTGGTTATGTGATAATTATATTAGTTAATGGATTAAATATGGGAAATGGATAAATTCAAGGATTATTATGTAAGTTTGTAAACTAAAGGGTGTAAAGTGTAAAATTGACATATTTGGAATCCTTGACTTATTATTTGGGACCCTTAACTTGCTAAATTGACACTTTTAACCCTAAAACATATTATGTGAACATATGAAACCCTAATCTCAGAAAATGTCTATAAAATGAAATCCGTAGTACAAGAGGCTATGGAACTTGGTAAAATAGTAAAACTAACTTATAAGAATATGTTAACATTTGGAAACTTGCTAATTTTGGAAATCTGCTAATTATGGAAACCTGCTATTTTTGGAAAGTACTATTTATGGAAACCTTCTAGAATTGGAAACCTTCTAAATAAGGAAACTTACTAAAAATAGAAAGTCTTCTAAAATGCTACTTAAAGTGGGAAGTTACTAAAAATGGAAAGATAACTAAAAGAGGTAACTTACATGATTTAAACTATTCTTAATTCGAATCCACTATCTTCTAGGTTCGGTGAAACGAGGTTGACCTTTCTACTTTCGTTTGATCTCCGTTTGTTTGACTCGGCAAAGGTACAGATATTCCATACTCTTTCAGTAAGAGTGCACACTTCCTCTCTCTTGAATTTGTCTTTGATTTGTTATCGTATTATGATTCTGTTTGATCTTGATTATGATCCTTCGTACTTGGCTCTATGATTGATGTGTTTCACTGGTATTTGTGATCCTATTTTTATTCGTTTGAACTCTTATGATCCGTTCGATAACCTTTTTGTGACCTTAACCTTTGAACCTTTGTGAGACTTTGGATACTCTTTGGGATATTGTAACGGGAGGTGAAACCCTTGTGAGACTTTGAATGTTCTTTTGGGATAATATAACGGGAGATGAAATTTCTTTCTTAATTATGATATGGAAACATTTAAAGGAGAAACTATTTTATAACGGCACTTTTAATATGATTTAAGATCACTTATCTATGGGATTTTTATAAATTCATAAAGACCACTTTTAAGAACATTTTATGCAAACCTTTATTAAAGATCATTTTTATGAATTCCATCTTTTGGAAGATCTTTTCTAAATGAACCCTTGTTATAAACCTTTTTAAATGGGATTGTACTACGAACCTTTTTAAACAAGTGATGGGAACCTGCTAAATTGAACTTTTGTTTTGAACTCTCATTATGACCCTTTGATTTATGAACCATGGGACTTTGGAACTTGGAATAGTGAACCTTGTGGATTGGGAACTTTGGCTTTGACCTCTCCATTTTAACCCATTGATATTACATCTTTGATTGATCCTTTGACACTGAACCTTTGATACTGAACCTTTGATATTGATCCTTTGATTGACCCTTTGACATTGATCCTTTGATTTACCTTTTGATATTGATCCTTTAATTGACCCTTTGATATTGACCCTTGATGTTGACCTTTGATATTGAACATTTGACAATTGAACCTTGATTATGATTTGGCACTTATACTTTGATATTGAACCTTGATTACATGACCCTTCAGTATTTACCCAGGTATTATTTGTTGTGGAGTAGCCACAACCATAGCATTGATGCACCAATGTTATGTACTCTAGTGTGGTTGGAGAGATGTACCACACCGTCCCTGATTTTGTTATCGACTACTGCTATGCTTATGATTGGTCTGCAGGGGCGTATGGATGCATCCTAGATTTGATTGATTGATTGTTTGATTGAGACTACTATATTGACTACATGGTTATATATTACATTGTTTGGTGAGAGGGTATGCGTGCATTGCAACCCCTCACATATTGGGAGTTGATCACTCCATATTGGGTTACTATTGGATTGGATTGTATATTGATTGGGCCTGGGGTAAAATACTGATTCTACATACATTACATCTTACATTTAACCTTGATATCTTTTGATTACCCATTTGACACCATATGTAATCCATCTTCATATTCCTTTGATTATTCCTAACTCTATTGTATTGCTTTGTTATTTGTTGATATCTGTTCACTGAGCTTTTTATGCTCATCCACTTTCTTTTCCACGCGGCAGGTTTAGTAGGAAGCTGGGTTGTGGATGAGAGATCTTATTTTGGGCTTAGAAGACTTCACCCTGATTAGCTACTGGCTAGACTTAGAGATGATTAGAAGTAATTGATGATGGGCTTAGTATATTGTATTTGGGCTTAGTTCATTAGTGTTGCCTTTTGTAATTTGTATTTTGTTTAGTTTTCTTTTGTAACCTTTGTAAACTTTGTTTGGTAATGTATCTCCGTTTCGCTTTTGTTCTGATTGACTCCAAAATGTTACACTTTAGCCCTTCTCGGGTTGGGGTGTTACATATATTATCATACATACTCTCATTACTTATATCTAACTCATTCATCTTTCATTTTAGTGAGACTCTCTTGTAGCAAGAAGATCACAAACTCATATCAAAGACATACAAGCTTCAATGCAAAGTTGCAATACTTGTTTGTTTAAGTAGTGTGTGAACTTGTGTTGTTCATACTTTCATTGATTGTATCTATTCATTAGTGATCAATTAGTATTTTAGTCCTCAAAATACATAGTGTGACGCGAGTGGTTGTGCCCTTGTAAAAGAACTCGACATCTAGCTTTGTGTCGGCAATCTTGTGTAAGCGTCGTGTAAGGTTTCTCCACCGGTGAAAGGAGCTTGTTAACTAGTAAGATTAACTCTCGAGTTGGATACTCAGGGCGCGGAGTAGGGCAAGGAAAAAGAGTCCTACGATAAACATTCGTGTTGTGGTTTGATTGTTTCTTACTCTTTGCTTGCATATTACTTATTGATTGTTAGTATCGATTGTTGATTACACGTAAAGTTTTCTAAAGCAATTAAATTTAAAAACCGGTAAACTATTCAACCCCCCTTCTAGTTTTCCAGAAGACTGATCAAGTTGCCTTTTTAAAGATTCCAACTCCCTTTTTAATGTTTCTTCCTTTTTGTTACGTTCAGATATGAGTACACGCATTTGCAAATCCATTTTCTGCTCACGGTCGGTTAGTTCAAACTTTGCACGTTGTTCATATATGGTCACCTGATCCTTAAGGATGTTAAGTCTAGTGGTCAAGGTGTCATCAGGAACATACATAGTGTGCTTATGCAACTAACAATCATTATCTACAACAGAAGGTGCACTACTTGGTACAACCAACACGCTGTTGTTATTCACATACTGTTCATATGGGATAACATTGCTATTTCCCATATCAGCGGTATCTGTTACAACAGCATCTGTACGTTGTACTTTATTGTGAACCTTCTGTACATCAACCAAGTTATTCATGTTATGTGGTTTGGGTACCTCAGAGATGGTAGATGTGGTGGGGGGACCGGATTGTTGTGATGGAGATGTTGCGCTAGATAGGTTTGCCATGAAGATGGTTTGTGCAGTGGGTTCATCATCAACATCTGAGTCGAAGGCATCACAGTCATCAGCTTGGAATATGTTGGGATCATTAAGTGCCAAGTCTTGTACCGGTTGGTTATCAACATCTGCATCGAATGTGTTCCCTTCATTACCAGCAAGAAATAGTAACTCCTCTTCGTCCAAAGCTGCTCATTCTCTTGTGCTTGCATTAGAAGCATCTTATCTTTGAAGTACTCGGAGTTTTGGGGACGCTTCGGTTGATTGTAGTTCCTTGCAATGTGACCCAATCCTCCACAGTTGTAACATTTGGGTTGCCTAGCTTACCCCTGAAGTGCATTCCCTACTCTGTTCTGCACATTCCCTCGAGTACCATTCCTTTGATTCACATTTTGTCTTCCTTGAACATTTTGCACCACAACCCTCCCGTCTTCTACAATTGCTTGATTGCGTGGATTGGATAAAACTCGAAGTTGGTTGTTAGTTTGAGGAAGGGTTGCTCTGAACTGCTGGGCAAGTAAGGAAACTTGGTTTGTGAGATTATCAATCATCATATCAGTATGAGAGTATCCTGAGTCCAGATGAGTGTTCACAGCAGAAGGTGGGTGCACTGATGATTGTCCAAGTGATGTCAGAGGCATGGGTGAAGAAGGGTTGTAAGGAACTTGATCATTTGAGAATTGACTGAGATTCTGAGCATTTGAAACAAATGCAAGTGAAGCATTTGAATCATTTGTTGTTGTAGTTGGATTGAGTTTTTCCCTCATCAGACGGTCATAGTTGGCATGTTTCTCATGTTGTTGGAGGTATGTATAGAGCTGCTCATGGTTGGTATCTCTCAGCCCTTTGTTGAGTTTCACAGCTTTCACAAACCTATCCCATTCGGGTGCCATGTTGTTCACAAATTTGGAGTTTAGTTGAATGTTAGGCATTGTCATCTTAATGATTCTCATATCATTCACAAGCTTGTGAAACCTGACATAGTACTCAGTGATGCTCTCTCCTGGGTTCTGCTTGAAATACTCAAATTCATTATACAAATGGGATTCACGATCTTCTTTGGTTAATTCCGACCCAGCAAGAAGCATTTTGACATTGTCCCACACTGCTTTGGCTTCAGTGTTGTAATTGATGAGCTTGTAGACATCTTTTGGAAGCCCACTAATGACAATGTTTGAAGCTCTAATGTCAGCATCATAACGCTTCTTCACTCCGGAGGTGATTTGGGCCTCGAAAAATTCGTTTCATGACTTGTCGTGAATTCTCACAATATTCAGCCTGTTCCGGTCGTTTTGACAGGTATTTCGCTGAAAAAGGAGTTACGGTTCAAAAGTTATGGCCGTTTGAAGTTTTGACGTAAAAAGTCAACTTTGGTCAAACTGCAATTTTGGCAAATCACTAGGGACAAATCGCTAGGGATAAATCGCTAGGGACACAAATCTCTAAGAACCAAATCGCTGAGAACCAAATCACTAAGAACAGACAAATCGCTGAGGACCAAATATAGATTTGGATAATGTTTGGTTGAATTGAGTTTACGTGAAGAGCTTATTCAAATCACAGTTCCCTCAAATCACAGCAAATCGCTACCTGAACAAATCACTACCTGAGCAAATCTCTACCTGAACAAATCTCTACCTGAGCAAATTTCTACTTGAGCAAATCGCTACCTGAGTAAATCTCTACCTGAGCAAATCTCTACCTGAGCAAATCGCTACTTAATAAGAAAAATCTGTCCTTCACTAAAAGCAAAATCGCCGTCTTTTTTCTGACAAATCGCTAGGTAGGCAAATCTCTAGTTGGAAATCGCTATCAAGAATAACCAAATCGCTACCAAGAAAAGGACAAAACTGTCACTTTCTAGCGATTTGTCTTCTTCTCCCTTTATAGTAAAAATCACAAATCGCTTCCTGATCCAACACAAATCGCTATAAAATTCGTCCAAACTTCACACAAAGCACTAGGAAGAAATTTAAAGCAAGAGACAAATCACTACTAAGAAGCTTATGAACCTACCACTCGAATTGACTAAAAATCACCACTAGACTAATGAAACAAGTTATCTAATCACTAAACAAGTCTCATATGATACCCCTAATCATGAAAGTACATCAATATCACACTACAAACCACAAAACGATATCAAGCTAGGATGTTTTCTAGGAAAGCAATTCGAACCAAGAATAACACAAAAACCACACCAACAAAATTCGAGTATACCAAGTCCCTAGGATGAAACCTTGGCTCTTGATACCAATTGTAAGATACTCATAATAATAACATGTATGGATATGTTGTTTGGTTCGATTATAGTAGAGAGAGAAAGAGAAGATGGGAGCCTTTTCTAGAGAGAGAAAATGAAAATGTTAGATTGACAAGAGTGAAAGGTCCAACCCTCTCCCTTAGTGGGAGAGGGTATTTATAGTTACATACTAACGCCCGATAAAACGGGCTGTGGAGTTAGCTGACAGTGGGTAAAGACCCGACTCAACTCCACGTGAACTACGATATTAAACTACTTCTATACTACTACGATAAATACTATGAGCTACTTAATGCTAAATAATACTCGGGGTGACCGAGTCTTTTCATATGAATAATTGTATTCCTAACAGGGGATATATCA
Organism: Artemisia annua; assembly: GCA_014162995.1. Classification (NCBI taxonomy): domain Eukaryota; kingdom Viridiplantae; phylum Streptophyta; class Magnoliopsida; order Asterales; family Asteraceae; genus Artemisia; species Artemisia annua. The sequence continues at coordinate 4,999 of LBNU01037378.1, read as the reverse complement.
TATTTGTTCAATTTTTTTCCAAAAACTAATTATATGTAAAGGTATTGATTTTAGTAGGCTATGATGAGTCTGTGCGGATTCCGGTAAACCTGGGATTGTCCGCACCTTGGCGTGGCAACCCATTATGTTTGCAGCCTCTTTCCTGGGGCGACCTACTGCGGTTGTACCCATGGCATATTTATGATCTTTGTTTGATTCTTGAGCTGTCTCAGCCTTCTATGTAGTCATATTGTGTTTTGTTTATGTTGGTTTCTATCTGATTTAGTCTCAAGTTAATCAAGCATGTATCCTCAGCTATGTTATGCATTTTTCCACTAAATTTCTATTCAAGTTTGAAAGCTTTACTTATGTTGTGTTCTTGAGATCCATAAACAGGAGAAAGGAAAAGAAAAAGAAAGAAAGTGAAAAGTTTTGTGTTCTCCAGATTTTTTTGTGGAGAAGAAAGAAAGAGAAGTGGAAAGAAGTAGAAGGAAGTTGTAGTTGTTTTTGTTGTATCAAATTTTCTTTCCAGTTTTGGGAGGAAGAGAACTTCTCTTCTTTTATCTTCTTTATCTTCTATTCTTTTTCTTTTAATGAGTGAACTCGAGAACATAGCGTTAATCATATATGTTTCATCATTCTGATTATGTGTTTTGAAGGCACAAGTACACTTAGTACGGCTAGGGTTGCTAATATGGGTCATTTTGTACGCTTTCTGTGTCTGCTAAAAAAATGACATCATATGGGTGTTTAGTATAACTGTTATGGTTTGTTACAACTTTGGTTCAAAACCTATTGTTTTGCTTAGTACTAACGCTCAGTTCTCGAGTTTGAAATGAGTGGAAAAGAAGAGAAGAGAAGAGACAACAAATTATATTACGTGTGTTCTTGAGATTGAAGCTAAAGAAAAGAAATGAAAAGAAGATTCATGTTCTCTAGTCCGAAAGAAAAGAAATGAATGTGACAAAATTATATCTTCGCCCCTGTCATGTAACTTATAAACCAAACTCTGACACGAACCAACATTATGAAAGAAATAGGACCTGCAAACTCAGACACGAACCAACTTATAAACCAAACGATTACTTTTGACGTTTATCATTTAGCTTCAAAATACATCACCAACACAAATATAATCAACACAAAAGTGAACTCAATTTTCTAGAGTTGCAGCACCTAGATTTCCATCATATAGCCTTATCTACCAAACAACTTATGCAACTCATTGCAGTGATTAATCGGTTTTGTCCTCCACTTTTTAGCTTCAGGCTTTGCCTATATATGAAAAATATATACATCATAACACCATACCTACTAGACCAGATTTGGCAAAAGAAATCAACCACATGGTTGTCAAAAATATATACATCATAACATCATACCTCAATAAGGTTTTCCCAAACCTTGTCTTTTCTACCTCTATTAACTTGCTGACCGGGTTCCATAAAAAGCCATTTAATCCTCAAAAAATTTCATAGTATCGAGAAAAGTTTTCTTTAAGACTTTTCATATGATTCTTTTGATGTTCTTCTTTTATGTCTGCTTTGATTTGCTTAGCTCCTCCACCATGTTAGTGTATGCCTTAGGAGTGAATATGCCATCGGGTCTTTTACCATTTTCTTGCTCCTTAATCATCGCTTCAATCAACACAACATCCATTTGGGTGGTCCATATAAGAAGCTCCCTTTTTGCAGTTGTTAAATAACTTCGCGAATTGCTCATTGTTACTTTCTGTATAATAATCAGACATTTTTAACTTAAGTAATACATGAACATGCTTAGTTCAAACAATACAATCAAATAACAATGTAGAAAAGTCTAACAAAAAATAGTATACTGTGAAACTCCTAACTGTTTCTTAGTTATGTAATCAAACTATAAGAACAAAGTTTGTATCTTTATTTTTTGTCAAGTAAAGTCTCTTTTTTAATCTTCTAAGTCCATGCTAACAGTAAACATATTCATTGTCTCAGATCATGGACAAATGTATATCTTAAAGGGTATAACAACATTTATTTATGTGGTGACTGGTATGTACTTATTCACATACCTTTTATTCACCATTATTAGACTATTTAGACCAAAAACTAACGTTCAAAGCCAAAGATATCGTGTTTTTGTGTTTATGACTGTGCAGGTAAGGATATTGCAAAAACAACATGAAAAGCAACCTAAAAGCCTAAAACGAGCACGAGAT
>LBNU01037377.1:2661-22791 GCA_014162995.1 Artemisia annua | reverse complement strand
ATTGCTTGAGACCTGCGCACTAAGAAAGAAACAAACACCGTTAGGCTTATCGAGGGATTGTTTCCCCCGATTATCCTCCGGCGTGAGAGTAAGTAATCGTAGTTTTAGGGTTGTGAGAAGAGTTAGGATTGCTTTGTAAATCGTACCTTTGCGAGGGTTAGGGTTCCCTCTATTTATAGGCACGTAACCGATAAGGTTGCGTGCTCCTCACTTTTCGGTGTTATCCACCGATATCGGATAGTGGGTAAATATCTTCTTAATTTAGAAGATATCCCTATCCGTTCCATAAATAAGTATTGGGCTTGGGCTTCGTGGACCGAAGCTGCCTAATCGGTAGTCCAATTAGTGTTTTATTGGCCCATGCGCGGTGGGCTTTCGCATCGGTATTGTTTACCGAACGGGTCCGTGACCCGGTGTAGACTATCCTTCTTTTAGTAAGTGGTAGGAAAAGTCAACCATATGCTAAGTTGTGGGATGGATCCTTTCAAATTGTGTGTTAACGTGTTTGTTAATATTGCTTTCAAGGGATATAATGGGTAAACCATATTACTCAAAAAATTAAGAGATTTTAAGTTTCAAGGTAGGTAAAATTTGGTTTATAAGGAGTAGAGATAGTTACTTGAACTGTTTTCCCTTTATTTTGCGGTACTATTTTTGACGATACGTCAGATAACTTAAACCACGTTAGGGATATTTTTTAAGTGGAAGTATCAAAAATATAAGAGTTCATGGTTTAGGGTAAATTGTAAGTTTTAACGATTTGAGTTGAATCTTTGCAAATCGTAATCGCAAATTTCTACTAAAAAGTTAGAGGTTCTAAAGTTCTGCTTATTTATTGAGTTGAGAACACGAGTTTATATGAGAAGTTCGCTAGAATTGTCAAAGTTCGTAACAACTTAAGACTGATGGTGATTAGATGGCGCAATAAAGACGGTCACATAGGGGCTTATGTTTTAACCTCCAAAAGAAGTACTCTATTAAATAGTTTAAAGTTGGTTAGCAGTAACTAAGGGCCCGTTTGGTTTGTAGGTGGGTTTAGGATTAGGATTTGGATTTGGATTGGTTTGAAAGAAAATGATGAGAGAGAAAAGTAATGATTATTTTAAAAATAAAATTGTTTATATGATAATTGAAATAAAATATAATATAAAAAATAGTTAATGAAAATGATAAAAATTAATTAGATTAAACATGTGGTTGACAAATTTTGAAAGAATAAAAAAGTTTTTTAATTGGATTAAAATAGAAAACCTCCTCAAAACCCACCTAATTGGTGGGGCTACCATTTTGGGAACCATCCCCACTTTTAAACCCCAAGTATTACATCCAAACATGTTATTTGGGTTTGGACTCAACCCAAACCTCCTAAAACCCACCAACCAAACGCACCCTAAAGAATACATTAAATTGCATTTGATTAAACTTTTACCTTTCTTGAAGACTCCATCTAAAATATATGCTCGTCCTTTGAAAAGTTTCTTGAGTTTAGTTTGATTTTGTTTGGCGCTAGGCTTGTAAGGGATTATAGGGGCTTAAGCTTTTAAAATAAGTTAGTTTATAAAATAAGTTTTGTTTGTCATAAAGACTTATAGAAATTTTTCAAAGCCATAAGTAAGACCATTGAAAAGGGTTTATGTGAGCTTATAACTAGTCAAATTATTTAAATACTTTTCAACATATTCACGCAAAAACTGAAAGTATATGTGAATTTAATATGATATATAATCTTACATTAATAAGCTTTAACTCCAACTAATTCGTCAAACAACTTTATAAAAATATAAGCTCCAGCTTTAAGCTTATAATATAAACTCCAATCTCAGCTCCAGCTCCAACCCATCTTGCCAAACATACCTTTTGTGTTTCAACCTTCACAATTTTATTTTATTTTCTTTGTTTACGTATCACTAAGTTCATAAAAGATCGCTACATGTTAATAGTTTTGTGGCACTGTGCCGCGACATTGATAAGAATAGTGATGGCAGTGGTCGAGTGGGTGGTGTTATCTTATGCGTTGAAGAATGATTTTCGGTTGAAAAATCCAAAAGTCACATCATTTTCACAAAAAACATTTTACATAATAATGTGTCATGATAATTTGTACCTCATTGACCAACTAAATAAATAAGCAATGATGAACTCGAATCCAAATATTGTATACCACATCTTTTTGTGAAAAAGTTTTTGTGATTCTAACATTGTTTATCGTTGATGACGATGATAGTATGAAATATGAGAGTATTGAAATAAGGGGGAATTGTATATATATATCCCTCCAAAGCCTAATAATTGCATATATATCCATCCAAAAGTAATAATTGCATATATATCTTTGCAAAGCCTTAAAACTGTCAAATATATCTAAATAATTATTTTATACTGTATATATTTAATAAAAAAAATGTCACATAATTACAATTGATATATAAAATGATGATTATACCCTTATTCTTATTTAAAAAAAATTACAATTACAAAATATTCTTTAACCATTTTTTGAGAAAAGAAAGAGCAACCATATTCCGCGACTTAACTGTGTTCGGTATCGACGAATCTTGAATAAGAATATCAACAAATCTATCTATCGTTCCATCTAAACGTAAACTCCTATATATATAGATCAAATGACATAATAAAATTCAAACCAATAAAGGATATTTTGTAATTATACAAAAAAAATGTATAATCGTCATTTTATATATAAAAAATAATTATGAGACATCTTTTTATATTAAATATATTTAAAATAATCATTTGAATATATATGACAAATTTAAGGTTTTAAGGGATATATATGCAATTATGACTTTCAAATTGATATATATGCAATTCTCAAAAAAAATTGATATATATACAATTATAAGGCTTTGAAGTGATATATATACAATTCACCCTTATTTCAATACTCTCATCTTTCATTCTATCATCCCTTGAAATAAATGTTATTTCTTTTTGTGAAAAAAAATTATTTTCAAAATCTTTTATTCAAAAAGGAAAAGGTATTTTTTTGTTTTTGTTTTTTTTTTCAAAGAAGAAAGAAAAGGAAAAGTTGAAAAAGCCAATTAATGTGACACTAGAAGTTACATTTATTTATTTATTTTTTTTATTTTTTTTTTAAACTCAAATATGAATGTCTAGATTATATAGACCAAGATCAATAAAGCAATTGATGTAACCTCCTCTCATGAACATAAAGTTCTTCGAAACATCATACAACTCTATAAAGCATGTACACACTTAAACAAATTTTAAACATCATTTTTAAAACTACAACATTTTAAGTATCATTTCGCAATTCATTATAAGTAGACACCAATAAAATGGATTTTTGAGATAAAAAAAGAAAAGAAGATTTTCTTCCTTGTCTTTTACTTGTATCTTACTCCAAAAGAAATAAATTTTGTCACCCAGGATCCACCACAGGTTGGGTTTGAGAGCCGTGTGATGGGCGACTATCTAGCACGGTTCGGAGAGCACTTTTAGTCTGCGTTGGTGAATGGAAGCACATTCACCCTATGTTTCTATGAACTATTAAAATAGAAAATCATCGTTAACAACCGAAAATGTCAAAATAACAAAATATAAACATAAAGTATTTGATTTCACCACTTGCATGACCAATTCCAATACTAAAATCAAACTCATATATTTTAATTTGAAACCAAACTCATTCTCTCGCTCAAGTTTATACCAAACAGTCAAACTCTGCCCTAGTCCCCAAACCCCCACCCAACAACATTGCCTCTCTCTCGTCACTAACCCAAAATAGATTAATAGCTAAGGTTCAAAATATGTGTACATTATTATATTTCATTTATCAATATCATCAAACTAAATAAACAAGAAACAAAACAAGAGATTAATTTATATATATAAACCAACTAACCAAGGTTATGACATATATAATCAAGATTAATTGCATTTACAAATCGTTGTAGAACAATCAAAATAATGGCAGATGTTGAGAATCATATACGATATATCAATAGTTATTTTGAATCCGGATATTCATTAATCGGTAGTGTCGTAGCTGGATAACTAAACATGACATTTAAAAATATATTGTAACGATTAGCTTTAATTTTTGTGAGGCTTTCATCACACTTGAAGTAAAGTTTAAAAGATTTAGAACAAAACTTCATATACCTTCAACATTCTGTTGTTAATAACGAATGTTGATGCCATAACAATATAAGAATGAATATTATGAGGCTTTTAAATATTGAGGCTATGTGCGATAGCACAACTCATACACCCTTTGTATACATGGCTTAATCAAAACTAACTTATGCTTATCAATTTTTATTAATTTTTCTTAATTATATCATGCTATATATAATTAAGAAAAATTTGATGCACTTGCGATAATAGTGCATAAAGTAATTATATTATTATATTTTTTAAATTAGNAACCGAAAATGTCAAAAATAACAAAATACAAACGTAAAGTATTTGATTTTACCACTTGCATGAGTGCATGACCAATTTCAATATTAAAATCAAAATCATATATTTTTAATTTGAACCCAAACTCATTCTCTCGCTCAAGTTTATACCAAACAGTCAAATTCTGGCCTAGTCCCCAAACCCTCACCCAACCCTTTCTCTCTCGTCACTAACCCAACAACATTGCCTCTCTCTCGTCACTGACCCAAAATAGATTAATAGCTAAGGTTCAAAATATGTGTACATTATTATATTTCATTTATCAATATCATCAGACTAAATAAACAAGAAACAAAACAAAAGATTAATTTTATGTTTATAAACCAAGGTTATGACATATATAACCAAGATTAATTGCATTTACAAATTGTTGTAGAACAAATGTTATAGTCAAATCAAAATAATGGCAGATGTTGAGAATCATAGACGATATATCAATAGTTCTTTTGATACCGGATTTTCATTAGTCGATAGTGTCGTAGCTGGATTTGCAGAGGCCCTGTGCAAAAGCTTTTATAAGATAACTAAACATGACGTTTAAAAATATATTGTAACGATTAGCTCTAAACTGTATGAGTTTTTCATCACTATCGCTACTTGAAGGAAAGGTTAACAAATATTTAGAATAAAATTTCATATACCTTCAACATTTTGCTGTTAATAATGAATTTTGACGTCATAACTGTATAAGGATGAATATATTTTGAGACATTGAAAATTTTGAGGCTCTGTGTGATAGTATACCTTGTACATACTTTGTATACAGCTCTGTTAATCAAAACTAACTTATGCTTATCAACTTTTATTAAGTTTTCTTAATTATATCATGCTATATATAATTAAGAAAATTTTGACGCACTTGTGATAATATTGCATAAAGTAATTATACTTTTTAAATTAGAAAAGCTCAAAATATTTAATTACTAGGTGATTCGTTCTAATTTACGGTTATGTTTGGCAAAAGTAGCTGTGAGCAGTAGCTGTGAGCAGTAGCTATGAGCAGTAGCCACAGCTCATTGCTCACCGCTCACAGCTTCATAAAGAAGCATTGGAAAAATGAGCTTTCTTAAAAAATAGCAAAGCTCACAGCTCTCATGCCAAATGAACACAAAAAACAAAAAGCTCATTGCTTACCGCTTATCGCCCAAAAAAGCTTTACGCCAAACATAGCCTACGTTTAACACTTTTTGTCCAATTTTTCCCTTTGTCATTAGCTAAACAATAAAAGTTCTAATTCTCTACACCTTATATCATGAGTAATATAAACCCCCAAAAAAAAAAAACTAGAACGCGGTATACACATAAAATGTTTCAATAATTAAAGTAAAAAAATATTAGGTTTGACCCAAAAGTCAAAACCAAAACACATGTTAAACACAACACAAATATGAAACAAGGAAGCATCCTCATAAATCTCCCAATCTCTTCTAACGCGACCCCCCTCGTGATTCCCACATCCCAAATCCAATTCTTACACGCCACTAACACTTTTATTAATTACAACAACAACATCATAAACCATCCCTATAAATCATCATCAAGATTCATTCATCACAAACACAAATACAATACAACAACCATGGTCGAACAACAAATTGTTGATCAAACTAATGGCTCTGTCGAACAAATTGTTACGAGTAATAATAATGCCTCGGTAGAAAGAAAACCAAGGATTCTTTGTCTCCATGGCTTTCGAACGAGTGGTAAAATATTTGAAACACAAACGAAAAAATGGCCCGAGACCGTGTTGGAGAAAGTCGAGTTTATTTTTCCCGATGCTCCGTTTCCGTGTAATGGGAAATCTGAAGTTGAAGGGATTTTCGACCCGCCTTATTATGAATGGTTCCAGTTTAATAAGGTTCGTTTTATTATAAGTGGCAGAGTGGTCTTGCTGATCCATCTGAGATTTTGCGAAAAAAGTTTTCTAATTTTTATTCGTGTGTATAGGAGTTTACGGATTATGAGAATCTTGATAAGTGTCTAGAATATATTGAAGAATTGATGATCAAGCAAGCACCAATTGATGGTTTGGCTGGGTTTTCACAGGTATTTTTTTTTTTTTTCTTTTTTAAATGTTACTGTAATTCAATTGTTAACTTTTTTAAAAAGTTTTTGGTTTTAATGAATGTTGATTTTAATGAAAATCTGTTTGTTTGTTTAGGGTGCAATTTTGTCAGCTGCATTGCCAGGACTGCAAGCAAAGGTATGTTATTTCTGTTCATAACTAATTCCGTTATTTTCGTTAGTAAGTACTATTATGAATGCGTAGTGTACAATTTGTAAGAGTTCGATTATTCCTATGCTATAGAGAACATGGGCTGTTGATTAATTTGTTTAAAATACTCGTAGGTTGCTATACATAGTTGTTGTCTTCGTATAAACCACACAGATTTTCTTTCTATTTTTTATGTGATTTCTGTACTTTGCCAAAGCGTCAATTTTGGTTTAAAAAAGTTTACTATGGTAGGTTGTAAGATTATAAGACCGAACTATTCAGTCGGTCAAGCCATTTTGAACGCGTCTCCTTGCTACGAGGACCGATTTGTTATCTATGATATGTCAACAAATATATATTTTAACTTAGATAAATGCTTTGCTCCAAAAAAAAAAAAAAAAAAAAAAAAAAAAAAAAAAAAAAAACTTAGATAAAATCTTTAGTGAAAGATATGACAACTGAAAACTATAACTTAAGAGGTTGGAAAATATAAAGTGAGAATAATACAACATTTTTAAATCGTTTCTTCATACACGTTGTAACTGTTATAATTTTTTTGCATCTTTCTGGATTTCTTTTTTTAATGAATATGCTGTGGTTAAGAAAAGCAATATTTTTACATAATAAAATAATCATTCAAATGTGAGTACTTTTTTATTTATTTTTTCTTTTACGTTATAAAATGAGAATGTGTGCGTCTGTTTAGTATGACATCCCATTGTTGACTATTTTATTTGATTTTTAAAAATTAAATTTTAATGACTATTTCTCAGGGACTTGCACTGACGAAGGTACCAAAGATAAAATGTTTAATCATAGTCTCAGGAGCAAAATTAAAAAATGAAACATGGGCTGAGAAGGCATATTCATCTCCCATTCAGTGTCCATCTCTCCATTTTTTAGGTACCATCTTTGGCTTAACCATGTACAGTAGTATATTTACATTATTATGTGTTTAAAGATGCTTTTCCACTTAAAAAACATGATCCAAGTACTATCACCATGTCACACAAAAAGCCTAATAATAGTGTCTTCGAAAAGAGGCAAAGACGAATTGCCTAATAATAGTGCATGTCTTTGAAAAGATGCAAAGACGAATTCAATACGCTGTCTAATAAGAGTGTTACGACTGCAAAAGCTTTGTATATGTCGCGAATTCAAAAATTGATAAAAGTAATGAACAAAAGTTATGTTACAATCATAATTTGACGACGTTGAAGTTTGATAAAATTTGCATACTACAATATTTGAAACAATCAAAAAAGGAAAGTAATGTATTCTTTAGAGCAATTTTCATGGAATAGTAAACATTGCACTCATTTAGAGCAATTTTCTTTTAATCTATCTTTTATGTGTTTGAAGGTTTTTATAAGAATATAAATATAGTAAATGCAACATAAAATGTGTTAAAAGATTTTCAAAATATTTGTGGAGGTCATGCCTACATATGGGCGATTCTTCTTGTCCACAAATTTCACCAAACAACCCAATATGGTGTATCTTTGATGATGTTGATGGTTGCATTGTACCCACCTTGCCCTTCACTTTCACAAATACATCATCTGATTCAGTCACAACTACTTTGTAATTTATAGAACTATATTCATGAAGCTGACTCATATGTATTTTAGGTGTGTTAGCTAACATGTGGTTTTGGTGTAACATTCGACATTGTCATAGGACCATGCAACTTCCATAAATATCCTTATGACTGACCATTTGGTAGGCTTCGGAAACTCGAACATGTTGCATACTAATAACGGCTATGATCATTCTATAACAATCGCCCATATTTGACCATGTACACAGTAAACTTGTCAACACGAACTAGACTAGGGGGCCGCCCTATTGCTACATGCTACATATTAACATTCGCTAATCTCAACTGTTAATAAGCTAGACAGACTTGACTAAATCATCTAGCTAGGCTAGGTAGAATTCAAGTTATGTACATATTAATAATTAAAGGGACTTCTGAATAACTCAGCTAACGTTGGTTGCGTTATGCGCATGAATGGGTCAATTTGTGCGTCTAGTGATTTAATATAAGTTTGCTGTTGTTAACTGTATAGGGGATGCTGATTTCTTGAAACCATTTGGTACCGAACTATTGAAATCGGCTGAAGATGCTGTAGTGATTCGTCACCCTAAAGGCCATACGATTCCAAGACTTGGTAATTATCTTTATTATTACTTATGTCTTCATTTCATCATAATAAAGTAAATGATACCTACAATCACATCTTTATTAGTTCTTTAAGATCAATATGGCCCAAGTATTGAAGATAATTAATGACCAATTTTTTTAAACTTGGATTGCTAACTGCCTAACTCACATATTACTATTTTCAGATGAGGTAGGCTTGGAGACAATGTTGAAGTTCATTGATAGGATTCAAAAGATTGTTTCAAAGAAGGATGACGACGTAGACAAAGTAGTCACCGTTTAGTTCACAAATTCCGTTTAATTGTTCAAATAATTAGCATATGTGAACCAATCATTATTATAACAAACGCTGCATAAATTTTTGATGGTAGTCAATTAACTGTGTTACTTATAAAGCTTGTGTTATTATTCTATGTAAATTCAAGTAATCGTTGTTAAAACTTGCATTATTTGAGAAATACAGATACATGATTTAGACAGTTATTATTGTTCCACCAGTCATGCAAGTAATTCATGCGTGTGTTTTTAGATAGGAAAACGCATCTATAGCTTACAGATACGTTTTTCAATTTGCATGAGCTTCGTGAGGAACTAACCTATGGTGTCAAATAAGAGAAAAGATGTTAAATAACTGGAATTAAAACTACAACTGCGCAAGCCTAACATTCGACATATGCGGCCTAACACGTATACAAAGAAATACATTCATGCTACTCCTTTTTTCTTCAATATATGCGGCCTAACACATATTCCAGTGACCGTATCTGGACTTTTTCCTGACCATCCCAAAACTTTCAATCTAGAGTAGATGGCTGGGTGAGAGTACTTATGGGATACCTTAAATACTTTTGAGACACCTTACAATTAGACCACCTTGTTAGACGCCAGTACTAATACACTACTAAACGAGCAACTTCGACTTTAGTTTATGTATAATACACGTGAATATTTCAATCTAGAGTTAGACGGCTGGATGAAGTATATGAGCGGGATGACATGACTTCAAAACAGGGCATGGTCCCTATAAAAAGTAGAAACATGTTTTAAATGCGATAGGGGACTGACTATCTAGAATTATAGTTCGATTATTATTAATCAGATAGTAAGTAGTGTTTCATTTGGGCTTACATGATTTTTAGTCTATTACCTAAATACAAATTTGGTTTCACCAGAATCTACTTACAGTAATTGTGGATCTCATTTCAGTAGATCAGTAACGTTTTTGGGTTAACCCACATTACACACACCGTTGATTCTTAATACGTATACCTAAAAGATGTGATAGATAAAAGAATTTTAGAAATCCAATCGGATGTATTGTTAGTTTAACACCCGGCTATAACGATTATTTGGCAGACAACACTGCACAAGACAGATTATAAAGAATCCAGGTTTACCATTTTCAATGAAAAAAATTATGAAGCAATGTTACTGAATCTTGATTCCAAAAAGTATTCTGCATCTCTTGATATCGAAGTGAAAAATTATCAAAATCATCCTTAAATTCATGTTCAACGCAAGCCAGGGTTTGGTGAACCAAGTCGTTCAAGTAGCCAAAGCCATGTACCCTCCTTTTTCACATGGATTGAACTAAAAAACACCATTTAAATCTCGACTCTCTGAAATCAAATTGTGAAGTGCATACATGTTTAGGTCTGTTATAATATAACTATTAAAACATACAAAAGCGCTGTTTGAAGTTTTGACTTGCGCAGTTGTAGTTTTAATTCAAAAACCAAATCCAAAGTCAGGTTTTAACACAACAAATAACTGACCCGTGCATAGTTCGTCTTGATATGGTCTTAGTAAAGTTTCTTTTTCGAGCTTTGTCTGGCTTCCTATTGGCCAAACCAACTGCCACACCACCTCTTCATCATCAGGCTAATAATTAAATGAATCCAATATTGTTTGGATATCTGTAATAGCATATTTTATTGTAACAAGAGGTCCAGAATAACATGACCATTTCTCATGCATATGAACTCTTTCATGGACTTTGCCACATACGTTGTGTGGACTAAAATGGTAGGAACCAAGACATTAGCAGCAAAGAAGAAAGATCGAACATGTCCAGAGGCAACTTGTCATTTTCTACAGATAAAAATATAGAGCAGTATGACATTCTAAGTCAAGAACAGTAGACATGATTCTAATTTACTAACAAGAAGCACAGCATTTGCTTCACGAATCGGTTCATCCCTATGTAATCACACCCCAATGCCGCATTCACCAACGCCAATGCCTTGCTAAGTAAGGTAGGTACCACAAGCAGGGTTAGTGCCAAAGGCCAGTGTGTAGCCAGCGGGGCTTTTTGGATCATGACTTTAAAGTAGATGGGACTACTTCAATCCATTTAACTTATGAACGGGTCAATTTGGGTTTATGTCATATCTGTAACTAATTATAAGGATAACTTTCTTTATAAAAGGTGAAAAAGAAACGGGTCAAATGATGAAAGTCGTAAGTGTAATTTTAATCCATACAACCTCCCAAGTCACTTTCTTCACAAAACATTAGACAAATGTTTTGATAATACAGCTTTTGAGATAAAATATTTAGCAGACTGTGGGGGGCCTCAAGCCAACACGTTTTGACCCACACCAAAACTACCGATTTTGACACAGACCTGTTTAGATTTGTTAAAGAAATATATATGCACTCATTTTATCACCTGTCGCTTTAACCCTTGAGAAACTATGAGAAAACAATCAAGAGGCAAAACGAGATAGGCAGCAACTATGAAAATATACCTAACACACTATCAAAATGTTAACAAATCCATAGTCATTATACAAGGCAATAAAAGGTTGGAAACAACATGTAGAAGCAACAGGAAATGGGCATACCATGTGAAAACATGATGATGGACTGAACAATGCCTTCTTTATACGACAAATCAAGAAACAATGAGAATAGTGCTCCTGTGATGCAACAAAAGCTGACTTTGCCATCAGAAATCTGTTGGAGGCTTCAGTCTTATCAGCCTTTTGATTCTATCCTTGTCAGTGTTCTCCAATAAGCCCTAAATAGTGAAACACCAACATTAATATACACATTCGACGTATCCATTTTTTACCATTTTCTGACATTTGCGCTTTAATATGGCAACTATGATCCATTTGCTTTCGGATGGGTTGATTTGGGTTATGTTTGATCTAAAGCGTGTAATAAGGGTAGATATAGACATTTGCTTACAAAGGGAAAAGGTCGAAGGCCGTGGCAAGAATATCACTTATATATGCAGCAGCATCAATAAGTGTATTTTTTTTTTCAATTTATTACGGTATCATATAAAATATCCAACGCATTAAGAATTATTATTTGTAAAATTGACAAAAAAAATGTTTGTTGGTTCATCTTGCCCATACTTATAGTCACCCATTATGTACCCCGCCCAACCCATCCACATTCCACCTCTATATGTGCTCCTTAACTTTTCAGGCCTAAGTTGCAGTTCATGCTTATGGAGTGGGGCACACACAATAAGCACAAACAACATGTTGCATTTTTATCTACTTAAGTTGCCTATTTTGAATCTTTTCTTCCATGTTCCATCTATCATGTATTGTGAATCGCATATCATGTTACATAACTGAGGTCCACATAATCAAAATGGAGGGAAAAACGAGTGTGTGCAATTCGTTTGGACCCATGTCCTGTATATCACCATCATGTTCAAATAGGAACCACAAGATGAAAAAGGCAATTGGGGAAAACATATGATGCATAGTTACATACTATAGCTATGCAAGGGAATTTTTCATCCACATGCTTTGCCCATTATACTCCATTTGTGATTTCATATTATTTTCCCTGATCGATGTCTAGTAGTCTATATATTTAGAATAAAGAAATGAGACCCATGAAAGTAAATAAGGAGAAAATCGAGAAAATAAGTATCAATGTATGCAAGATTCAAGTTCTTATATATATTCTTTTTGCTCATCTTCCGCTACTTGACATCTTCGATATGCGAATTCAGGTCTACAGGATCCATGATTTTATCATTATTGGTGGTAATATTAGATATTCGACCAAGAGTGAAAACACTTTTATTGACCTATATATCTAGCGGAGAGTCTATATTTTGGTATAAAGGAGTTTCAGGACTATATGAAATTGGTCAAGTATCACCATAGTATATTAATTTGTTTATTTGAAAAACATTTCTATAATGTAAAAGAGGGGAATTCAAATATGACGGCTATTCCAATTACTACCTCCGTCCCAATTTTATTGTCCCTCTTTTTCGGTTTGTCCCAAATTAATTGTCCACTGCTATATATAGTAATTGAAATTGCTTAAGTTTACTATATTGCCCTTAATCAAAATTGTTATTCACAAAACAATATGAAAACATTAAATAATTGTCAAAGAGTAAAACTGTCGTTTTGTGACTTGCAAAAATCAAAGCTGTAATAAATGCACTTTTCTTAAACTGTACAAGTATTAGCTAGTTTACTGTAAACAAACGTTTCTGACTGACTTGAAGAATATAGATTAAACGAGGGGAGCTCACCTTCCATACGATCTCATCAAGGCACAAGCATATCCTACCATACTTGTCCAGGAAAAGGCGCTCTGTTGGAGGCTTCCCACAAACATCCTTTATGGCCGAGGTAACAACAAATATTGCTTCTGACACTTCAGGGGAAAAAAAAACAAAGCAAGGTTAACTACTAGCAGCTAGATAATCAAAGAATTACTATTTTATGCGAAGTGTCTCATTATCACGTAGGGATGGAGAAAGAGAGAAATACTAATATCCTGTTACATGACAGCCACCAATGTTTGAGTTAACACACAGTTTTATACTTTTATTAACATGTTGACAACATTTATATGACCCATAATAACAAATTATAAATGGGAAACAATGTAACTTTCATGAGACAGACCAAAACATGACTGGAGTAAGAGAAACTGAGGTACACTTACAAGCAAGTTCATCATACTCATCCTTGCCAACAAGATAGATGCTGACATGTCCAAGCACAGTGTACACAATATACACGGACCTGAAAAGGCAATGACATATCAATTATTGAACTGGTACCGTGGTATGTACTATAATTTAGCAACCAAGAGATAATGCATACAAATAATCGCATAATAGACCAATTCATCATTCACTTGATGGACAGAACAATTTTGGAGCACTAGTGTTTTTGTATATACCCCCTTGCTGTTGATCCTAATATATAAACTACCTACTACACAAGTTTGAGTAAGGCAATGCACAGTAGTAAAACAAACAATTAACATTTCTGTAAAGCAGATGCACAGTTGAGACAGCAGAATTAAGAATGCTAGGTATAGTTTAATTGCTTACAAGCATCCCACTATGCGTTGTGATACAGTGTCCTTACACAAGCTCGAACTCATCTATAAGCAATAGTTACCCACTTACCCTCATAGGGTGTTACAAAACCCTATCATAAAATGCATAAATACAAACAGCTATAATAATCTGATCAAGACATCAATAAGTTGTATGTATTAATTGTAAGCATAACACAGAGCCTTTTGTACCAAAAGAATATGAAAGGATAAAAGGAGACCCGTTAAAGGGGGGTTTACATATTCTTCACAACTGTGGAAGGGTTGCCATGTGTGAATGAGTTCTTGTATGTAACAAAGTGGGGGTTTATGGTCGATAAAAACTAAGAGGTGTTCCTTATAAATAGCCACTCAGTTCCAAACACTGAAAAATAGGCAACGCAAAAAAGGATGTTTCCACAAATCTTTCCACGCAAATTCTATTGATGTAAACCATTTATGATTGAGGATGCAAACATCTATTCATATTTTATGACATAAAGAGCTCACACCCTACACTACACTTAAAAGATCAATGTCCATGCATCATCGTTAGCGCAACATAAAAGCCTAAACTATGAAGGAAAAATTATAGAGAAAATCCCGGAACCCATCCCGTGAAACCTATACAAAAGTAAAAGTGAAGAATGAACGGCATTTTTGACTCATGATTACTGGCTGCGTGGTACATAGTCAAACTCAGTGGAGGCAAGGAGAACCACAGTGCCCTTATTTCATGTGTCGGAGGAGAAGCTAGCACATGAAGTGTAATCAAGAGGTAGTGGATTTCAATATAGTAATATTGCGTCTTGCACATCTTAAGGTAGAGATGCTCATTTGTACAAATGTTCTTTATGATATGGAAGAACACATTTAGAGATGCATTGCACTACGTTGATGATGAGGCACAACTTATTACTGATTTCAATGCACAAGTATGTCGTTACAACGTTGGCAATGCAACCTGATTATTATATTCCATATTTCTGAATTTTTAGCACTTCGTGCATGAGATTTAAATTCACAAATGGGGAAGGCTGGAAGTGACAATTTAGATCAAACCTCTCATTTGCATCAAATCAAGCAATCTAATATTGTTGCATAGTGCAGTTGTCCATGATTAACTGATGGTTAACTAACGAAAAGCTAGGTTATATGCCTAGAGGTTGGAGGCTAATCCCATTTGACGCAATAAGCAAAAGTTAACTAAAGTAAAGCTAACTACTAGGCCAAATACAAGAAAAGTCAGTACTTCTGCATGTGTCCTACATTCTCTATTACATACCTCAAATTCATACAATACAAGAATATAATGAGCTAAATTGCACCCTTGGTCAATAGTGAGAAAAGAATCATCAATGTTAAAGGAAAACAAGGGATAGCTACATACTTGTGGCATGCAACAAGAAGTTCTTCATTCTTGACACCTTTGAGGTTATCTGCTCCTAGTTTCACCAAGAAAGATCGCCAATGTAACCGTTCCTCGCCCGGAACACCATTGAAACTGCACAAGCAAGGGTGACGATATATAGATTAGTTCAAAGTTGCAAAATACACAATGGCATATCAAATTATCATCAGCAGAGACATTTTTTCAGAAGTCAGAACCTACATTACTAATAGTATGACATATATTACTCCAAAAATTAGAGAACTCTTTGGCATCTAGTAGCCAAAAATAACGGAAACGACCTAATGGTTTTTAGATTATCAAACAACAAATTCATCATGTTTAACTATCCAATGAACGTCATCAGTCTTATGAGAAATTTAATCAAAGATGATCACTTGACTATCTGTAGCAAGTCTTCTTAGCTTTTCAAATTGTCTTAGCACTCATTATTACCTGACTCAACTAGTTCAAAATAAAAGCTTATTGCATTCGATATTATCTAGGGATTGCAATCAAGTGATGCTTATCATTAGGGTGGGAATGACAGTTAAATAAATATTTTCACAAGCTCATCTAACTTTGGATGCTTAAAATGTTCGAGTGAATATATTTATAGCAATTTGCGATGATCTGCACCCTAAAAGGATCAAATGTTTCCACATAGTTCCCAAATTCACCCAAACGCTCAGTCACCAGGGAGTAATATTTAACAACCTTTTCCATGAAAATCCCTTATATCATATTTGACCTAAACCTCCCTTCGAAAGCATATGAAAATGGGTCTGGTAAACTACTAGCAACATATCTGAAATCTGCCGGTTACATAACTTTCGAGATTTGCTTTAATTAAAGAATGTATATAACAGAAAGGGTTTCATGGTACCGTTCAACAAGGATATTTCCCTCAGAGTTGGCGATCAACACAGCCAGCAACATCCTCTTCGCACTTTTTTCTTCCTTATTAGGATCCTGTATGAACAACCTACTTTCCTCCTTTTTGTTTGCGATAAAGAAGCTTGATCACCTTTTCAAGTCAACAATCTACAAATTCCGAGAAATAATTACTAGTTGCAGTTAGTACTCAACTATGAGAAATTTCATGCACTTTCAGTTTTACGATAAATCAAGGTCGTTTTCTTTTTTCCTAACGACTAGGAGTTATTTTATAATTTAATGTTCTACCAACTATATCTATCATTTCACTCACAAATACTAAGGGTGCGTTTAGTTGGGAGAAAACATCCTTGTTTTCTACAAAATGTTTTGTGGAAAACAAGGAAAACAGAGATCGGGTTCAAATTAGCGTTTTCCAACAAAATGCTTTAATACCCTATTTCCTAACTTAACAAGGAAAATTACAAAACAAATTTTACTTCTTTTCCTTTGTAACCCACAACCCTCCCTCCCTTTCTTCAAAATATAAAATACAAACATCAACTAAACGCGTTTTCTATATTTTCAAGTGTGTTTTGAGGAGATAAACTTCCCTTCCAAATTTTTACAAAACTAGAGATAGTAGAAAACAAGAGAACTTTTTCTCCAGCTAAACGCACCCGACCCTAATCTTCTCAGAGCACAAGTAACTTATCAACATTACTGCAACTGATTATTCATCATTCATAGAATTTTTCATATCATTAATCAAGATTGTAAACGAACCGAATATTTGGCAAACAGTTAGTTATGTTCATTTTGGATCTAAAGCACCAGTATTTACTGATCTGGATCTAATAGTAGTACAAATGAACAATAAAATCAAATCTGAAGAGTAAAATTAGAGGGTTTGGAAGTACCTGAAGTGGTGTTATGATGATGATCGATGAGAAAAAATATCGACCAGAATTAGAAATGGAATTCCTATAAAAGATCGAGAAAAGGTGTGTTTGTTTTTTCGGGTTTGAGGGTGCGTTTGGTTGAGGGTGTTTGAAGAAAAAATTAGGGCCCCTTTGGTTTGTAAGTGGATTGGAATTGGATTTGGATTTGGATTTAGGAAAGGTTTGAAAGAAATTGGATTTAAGTATAGGTTTGAATTAAATGAGGAGAGAGAAAAATAAATGAGGGATAAGTTTATTTTATATATTTTTTTAGAATAGAAAAATAAAATATAAAAAAAATAATATCAAAACCTTTTTCTTATTGGTTCAATTGTGGAAAACCAACCAAAAGATACCAAAAATGGGTGGATTGAAAAAAGTGGACTGCAAGTCACTGTTGGAGTGTGTCAAGGAAATGAAAACGCAACCAAACAAAGCTTTTATAAAATCTATCAATCCATACCGTTGAAAAAGGTATACCAAACGGGCCCTTAATGTTTTCTTTCGCTTATTTACTCGTTGTCTCCGGTCGATTTTTAAATTATTTGTATTGATATCCTTATTTTAAAAAAGACAAAAATACACCGTTGGTCCCTAAACTTGTTCAAAAACATCGCCATGCACCCTAAGTCTGAAAAATCGTCGCCGTGCGTCCCTCCTCAAGTTTTTTTTAGGCCGAATGCGTCCTTTGACCCGTTTTCCGTCGGTCAACGCCGTTGCATTCCGTTACAATATGTCTTTAGCGCAAGGGCATGATAGTCTTTTCTTAACTACCGTGTAGCAACTATGTATTACTTCCACATGTCATATCCCTCTTCCCGCCCCATAAACACCTAGACGGCCTCTTTTATTCGTCCCAAAACCTTCGTTACAAGAATTATCACAATTCACAAACCATCATTGCATGTTTATGTGATATTATTCGTAATTTCAAAACATGGATTTTACTTTATGGAAAGTAAGAAGAGATCCAGGTTATCGAGTTGAGGATACCGTTCTGTACAACTCTGCAAAGAAACAATACGGTACGTTTTGTTCCTATAATGGTTGGAATATCTAATGCTGGTATATTTTAATTCGCTATTAAGGTTTGATAATGGGCTTTGGTCTATCGATATGCTTCAGGTGGTAGATCTAATATGTTTAGCATGAGGGTTCATCACAATGGTATTTTTAAGTACTATGGAAAGTTTAGTTGATTTGGTTGACGTTGATAGTGTGTCAGTTGAAGAATTGGATGTTCTTATGTATAAATTGGGTTACGACCTAGGTCAAAAAAATTACTGTTACTTTGTTAAGCCTGGTAGTAATTTAGACGATGGTTTGTATAGCTTAAGTGAGGCTGCGAATTTAGAAATTTTGAAAGAGCTTGTTCATGAGCATAAAATGATAGAAGTTTATGTTGAAAATGGTAAGACAACTTTGGATGTTGATGATATGTCACCAAAGTCAATTAGGACAGTTATTGTTGAGGTCGATGCATCAAAGAAGAATGCAGCTCTTGCTATTGTTCCATATTGCTCAAAAAAAATGTTCATAGAAAACATTGTTAATAAGCCTGTGGTAGAGGCTTTAAGTCAAGTCAGCCAACCACCTGTGGAAGTCAATACTCTGGAAGAACTTACCGAATTGCTAGAAATTGAACCCTTGATGACCATACATCCACCCATTCAGCATATGCAAAAAGATAGTGCTGTTAGTGTTGAGCATGGCCAAAAAGATAGTCCGGTTAGTGTTAACCATAGCCACATAGGTAGTCCTGTTTCTGTTGACCATACCCAAAAGATAGTCCTGTTAGTGTTGACCATAGCCAGAAAGGTAGTTGACTCGTCTCAGAACCAACAGGTATTGCCACACAAGCTAGCCACTTGTGAATGGCTAACCGTAACAAATAAACCCTGAAAGCTTGAGACAAGATGCAATGAAATCCTGGAGAGTATAGTGTTTCCCCGGGTCGTTAAAGTCCCAACGAGGCTGAAATTGTGTTTGGAAAACGTTTCGGGAATAAGTGATTATGAATGGTAACCAGATAAAGATTTTGATTGGTTTTACACTAATGATTGCTTGGAATTGAAAAGGAAAATGCACAGTAACAGATATGACAAATATATAACACAAAATGCAATTAAGTAAAGTACAGGGGCTAAAAGTGACAACTTCTAAACTACAGGGGCTAAAAATGACAAGTTCCAAACTTAAAGGGTGTAAAATGAAAATTTTGAAACTTATGACTTAAAGAAAATTAAAATCTAAAAAGAAAATATTTTATTAATATTATATTAATTTAATATTAATTATTTAATATAGGGTAGGGTTCTTTTCAGAACCAAATAAATTGCGAGAACTGCGAGAACCAGTATCAACCAATCAGATTTTTTTTAATTTTTAATTTTATTTTTTAATTCAGAAGGGTATAATAGTAAAATTAAATTTTTTATTTTTTTTGAATTTTGTTTAATAAAAAACGTTTTTTTTAGATCCTAAATTTTAGGAGTTTTTTTTTTTTTTTTTTGAATAACTATTTTCCAGCATTTATGATTTCGAAAGATTAGGTGCACGTGTGTTTTTTTTATATATAAGGTAAATTTACTTATATTTTTATTGTTCAATTACTTAGACCTCTAATGTCTTTTGGTAAAAAAAATATTTACACAAGTGTATTGAATGACAAACATAAATATTTTAGTTGTATCGTATACATTTCAAAACAAAAACATTATACACAAAATTAAAAATCATATCACGTACAATTCAAATACAAAATTCTAAAAGTAAA
>LBNU01037375.1:9792-23713 GCA_014162995.1 Artemisia annua | reverse complement strand
AGTTACACCTTGATGCTCTCTAGGGTAATTCATACCTTAGACAATGACCTAGGATCTCCTTTTATAGAACAAGGAGTCATTTACAAGATAAGTATTAAGCTATTTAAATAGAATATACACAAGATCTATTCTATACTTATCTATACACGAATAAATCAGTTATCTAATAAGCAGTGGTAACTATATGTACTAGCAGTGGTAATGAGTTTCCACTGCCAGTGCATTCTTCAGCAATGTCTTCCACAAGCCTATCAGTGGTAACTGTTAGCTTTATTCCCAACAATATTTAAATCACATTCTCTCCCCCGATCATAAAATTTCAAATCTTTTGAGATTTTGTGATCCCAATTGATTTAAATGATTTTCAAAGAAATTTTGGAGAGAAATGTGATAAAAGTTTAAACGTTTACTGATTTAGAGACACTTTTTGAATTTCACTATTGCTGGTGCACAAAGCTTTTAAAGGAGCAGAAATTTTGAGCAAATACGCTCCCCCCCCCAATTAATGACCCGTTTTTAATTTTAACGTTTAATAGCCATTAATGTGAGCGGTAACGTATTTGAGAAAATTTAAGTCCGATAGCCACCTTGTAAACCAAAAAATCTCTTTTGAAGAATTTTAGAAGAAAGAGATTTTGGCAAAAGAAGACTTCTCTTCTTTTACTAGAAAGGTTGCACTGAAGCGTACAACCTTTCAGATACTCCGCACACAGTGAAAACATAAAAACTTTTAATCATTATATATATATAAACAATATTAAGAGTTAACACATTGTCATATTACATCACCCTAATAAATTAAAACAAGGTGATGGCAAAAGTCCAGCTTGTAGAATCATTCCGTTCTTGGTGAGGTTCAGTTGTGTCTGGTAGTTTTCGATGCCAAGTTGTAGGTCTTCAACTCGCTTCCTGATGACTAGACCCCTCATCCAGTGAAGAACAGCAAACACAAGTGTCTTCTTCTCATTCGGTTATAGATGATGCAATTATCCTTGGATGAGATGACTATCGCCGTTTACAACTTCCAAATCCAAATTTCATACCAATGGCTCCAAAGAAAGGTGTGAAGATTGCTACCAAGAAGAAGACGGAGAAGGTGATGAACCCGTTGTTCGAGAAGAGGCAGGAGCAGTTTGATATTAGTGGAGCTTTGCCACCGAAGAAGGATGTCCACAGATTTGTGAGATGGCCACAAGTTGTGAGGATTCAGAGGAAGAGGAGGATCCTCAAGCAGCGTTTGAAAGTCCCACCAGCATTGAACCAGTTCACCAAAACTCTTGACAAGTATGAAGAGTACAGGAAGAAGTGGGGTGGTGGTATAATAGGATCAAAATCACAGGCAAAAACCAGGGCTAAGGAGAGAGTACTAGCTAAGGAGGCAGCCCAGAGGATGAATTAGTGATTGGTTCTAGTGGCAATTGCTTCCCCCCCCCAGGAACATAGGAGCTTTGGAGAAGATCAACATAGTTCGCGCTGCCTCTACAAGTGTACGGTTTCGTCTTTCAACAACTCCATTCTGTTGAGGTGTTCGAGGTATACTCCTTTGATGACTAATTCCCAGATCCTGCGGCTTGACGGCTTTAAGGTAGCAGAAGCTTTTCCCGATTGGAACCCAGTCTTGGTATGGCAATATCTCGTCATCTGTACGAGTGGGTACAGTAGATTGAGTGGCTGAGGATCCTTGAGTGTGAGAGTCCGTCATAATGTTCTGCACACACCAAAATTCATACAAGAAGACCAAAGAAAGATGTGATGGTTAGAGCATGCATAAAATAAACACATATTCAAGACAAGCCCCCAACGAGAAGAGAATAAAGCAAAAGCACACACCAAGACACACATAAACCGCTGGGAAACCAAACCGCTAGAATAATAAACCGCTAAGCAAACACACCGCTAATCAAACAAACTGCTAGGCAAACAAACCGCTAGACAAACAAACCGCTGTAAAACTAACCGTCGTTAAACTAACCGCTGTAAACCTAACCGCCGATAAATTAACCGCGGTTAAACTAACCGTTGCTAATCTAACCGCTGCTAATCTAACCGCTGCTAAATCTAACAGCTGCTAATCTAACCGCTATCAAGAAAATCTCATACGCAAACCGCTACCAAGAACATACAGTAACCGCTATCAAGAAAAACTCATACTCAAACCGCTACTAAGAACATAAAGTAACCGCTATCAGGAAAAACTCATACGAAATCGCTACCAAGAACATAAAGTAACCGCTATCAAGAACAAAAAGGTAACCGCTACCCAGAACAAATCCCATAAACCTCAAAAGAAAGATACACTGAGATCATGGATATGCAATTAACACTAGAAACGCACAATGTATCCACTATGGCAAGCAATAGAATTATAATAAAACCTTCTAACAACCTACGTCAAAACACATATCCTACACCCTGCTAGTCTACGAATCACAAAAGGGAAAGGAAAACCACTAGGCACATGCAATAGAGAACGAAACAAGTAGGAACATCCATAACGTACCTAGAAACAGATAGCAATACTATGAGATGAGGATGAAGGCGCACCGGATTTGTTTAGAGAGACGAGGTGTTTTAAAAGTTTAGAGAGAGAGAGTGTTTTGAAAAAATGCCAAACATGATCTAACCGCTGCCATTATATATAGTACCATGAGAAGTTTCAAAAATTGTCAAACCAAGTCCCTCTACTATACAAACCGCTGGTCAAGTTATCAATTTGGCAAAATAGGTCCTTTAGTTAATGCAAGCAACTAAACGTAAGCACTTAGCTCATACACAGGGAGAAAAAGCAACAATCAAGACAACTAAATCAAACATGAGAAGCAATCAAAGCAAATCTAAAAACCATTCTCCCCCTCAATCAATGACCTGAATTTTGTAAGAAAAATCAGAATGCATTGATTGAAGACAAAAAATCACAAGAGAACAGGAGGAATGAACACAGCTGGTAATTCCTGTAATAGCAGTGAAAGTCCGAGTCCTGAGTAGAGAATCTCAGAAGTCATGGAAAGAGGTACATCACAGATGAGATGTAAAATCTCCCAACATTGGAGATTTGTGTATCTTTGGCCTCCATGTTTTGTGCCTTCTTGTGTGGCAAAAGTAAAAAGTTCTTCCACTTGAGTAAGGATAACCTGCATTATCACAAACTCGATTGCATGTATATGGGTTAGTGACAACAGTATCCAAACTCTTAGGGGTTTTCTGGCTGACCATGGGATTGCCATTAGTAATCTCCTTACTGGTTGGTATCCACTTAAGTCCAATGAGCTTAAATATTCTACCGGTTGGAATCCACTTTAGGCAAGAACTAGAATTATTAAGCTTCTTATGCATAGAAGATGACTTTCTATAAATCCTAGGCTTGATCATTTGAAACTTAGCAGTGTTCTTCATTAAAGCAGGAGGCATAAACAAAGGTTGAGAGCCTAAGATTCCATCCTTATGCAGTTGTGCTCTTTTTCTAGCCCTTTCTAGATCACCGTACTTATACAGGTCATAAGAGTTTACAATTTTTATGCTCGGTTTCGACCCTGTTTTTGAACTGATCCTAAGGGAGCTGGGTGCAGGTGAAGGGGAATCACCTTGATGAAATGTGACAGAGCTAGAATCAATATTAGTAGGCAGATTTTGTGTATTGACTGATTTAGTTAACACATGTTCCACAACAACTTGGGAGGCAAACTTGGTTTTTGAAAATTTTGCTCGTTCAGACCTAAATGCACTTGGTTGTCTGACAACTGATAGATTTCTATTTCTTTGAAAAACTGGTTTCCCCAAGATTGATGGTTTAGCCAATTTAGTGTTCTCACTGTTCACAGTTGCTTTTGCAAGCTCATGATTAATAGTTGTGACAGTGAAACCTACTTCCTGAAGTTGTGCTTTGAATTTATCATATTTGTTAGTCCAAGAAGTTGTTTGAACTGCAGCCTTAGTACTCTTTTCTTTGATTGACTCATTCAGGTTTTTAGATATAATTTTCAAAGACTCATTGTCCAACAGTAATTTAGCCATTTTAGTCTCAAAATTTCTAGTCGCAATCTCACTACAGACAAGTTTAGCTTTAATATCATTACACATATCACTCAACTCAGTAATATGGTTTTTCAGGTGTTTGATTGTCAAGTTCTTGGTGTCTAGCTGAGCTTTCAAATCATTAATCATAAAGTATTCACGAAAATCAGGAAGTTCCGGAGTTTTACATGGTTGATTATTTTGAAAACTTTCTTCCTTTTGTTGCATTGCGATTTCAAGTGAAATACAATGTTTTTCAAGTTGCAAAAATCTTTTTGAGAGTTCATTAAAAGTATCTTTATCAACCATATCTTTTGATTTAAAAACATCAGCCGTCAACACAGAACTTACCAATTTATCATGTTCAGCATCCTGATCACTTTCTTCCCCTTTATGACTCATACTTGTTGTATCAGACATGGTATTGCTATTAGTCTTTTCTAACAAATTTGTGTCATAAGTGAGTTTGATTTGATTAGTATGCTCCCGTTCATTAGAGAGCACATTATGTTGATCAGTTAATGGTACCTCAGCACATGACCTTTGTTCATTAACCGGTCTAGATTCAGCATTCATGCCATGGGTGACTAGAGTCACTGAACTGATGGTAGTGTCAACCTTAACATTCTCTGATTCTTTACTCATCGTGGCACTTAACCCATCATCCAATGCTTTTCCTGAATCATCAATACCATCACATGACTGTACCAGGGATCCCTTCACTTTCTCGTCATCCAAGTGTCTGAGTCGTGCTCTTTCCTCAATGAACGTTTTAACATCACCCATGAGCTGGATGAGTGTATCTCTGAACGTGTCAACCTCAATTCCCGTATGTTTAGCAAAACAGCTTCTAGTCATCTCACTATAATAATCATACTACAGAGTGAGTTTTGACTCAAAGAACATTTGGAGTTGTTTGTTGAGTACACTAAGAGTGGCGATGGATCCAGTTTTGGAAGATATTCCTTGGTCAAGCTGTTGTTGCAATTGATCTAAGTTAAGAATCATTGTGTCTGTGAAGATCTGAACATCTTGACCAAAGAGTGTTGCAAATGCACGTTCGTATCCCATTATGAATTCAGTTCCCTTTAAAAGCACCGAAAGGTGTGAATGAAGTTGTAGAAAGCATACTATGAAGCAGTCCTTAGCATTACTGAATAACACGGGTGACTGACTGATTGGTTCAGTGCAGTTTCTTGCAATATGACCTAGCCCACCACAGTTGTAGCACTTGATTCTTCCTTGTCCTTGATTGCCATTACCCATTCTGTTCTGAACATTTCCTCGGACATTCTGTCTTCCCTGAACCACAACACGCCCATCTTCCACAACAGCAAGATTACGTGGATTAGATGAGGTTCTAAGTTGATTGTTGGTTTGAGGAAGAGTACTTCTGAAGTGTTGAACCAGCAGAGAGACTTGATTGGAGAGATTATCAATTCTCTTGTCCATGTAGGAATTTCCCGATTCTTGTGGATTAGTTTTGACACTTGCTGATTGCATTGAGGCTTGACCAAGAGAAGACTGATTCTGTGTTGCATGAGCAGTGATTGGAGGATTGATTAAGTCATCTGAGAATCGGTTGAGTCCTTGAGCACTGGAGATTAGAGCAAGAGGATCATTTGAGGGATGAAACTTCTCTCTTAGCTGACGATCATACATGGCATGTTTCTCATGTTGTTGCAGATAAGCATAGAGTTGCTCATAGTTGGTGTTTCTGAGTCCTTTGTTTAGTTTCACAGCTGTGACAAACCGATCCCATTCTGGTGACATGTTATTGACGAACTTTGAGTTGAGTTGGATGTTGGGCATTGTCATTCTGATCATTCTCATGTCATTCACAAGCTTGTGGAATCTGACATAGTAATCATTGATGCTTTCACCAGGGTTCATCTTAAAGTGCTCGAATTCATCGTACAATTGAGACTCATGATCTTCCTTTGTTAGTTCTGAACCAGCTAGCAACATTTTGACATTGTCCCAAACGGCTTTGGCCTCAGTGTTGAAGTTAATCAGTTTGTAGATGTCCTTCGGTAGCCCTTGTACCACAATGTTTGAAGCAAGAATGTCAGCATCATATCGTTTCTTTTCCGCTTCATTCAGATCATTGTACATACGAGGTTTGTCAATTCCAAAGGTGACTGTCCCATCATCACCAGTGGAGATAACATCTCTGGTAGTACCCATTTGGAACGACCCTTCATCAATTGATCTTAGAATGTTCTCCCCATTTTCTTTGCCTTGACAATACAAGCGAATTCTTTGTGACCAAGACTCATAGTCCGTTCTTTCTAGCATTGGAGGTCGAGTGTCAGACCCAGCAGCTTGGATATCATCAATAGATGTTACAGTAGTCATGATGACAAGGTCTTAGACGGGATTTTACAACACACGTGACTTAAACCGAGAAATCGATTCTTTCCCGGGATTTTACTAAAGTCAACCAGGAAAACCGCTAAGATGAGTAAACCGCTGGAACAGTAACCGCTGACAAGTAACCGCTGAAAGAAAAACGCTGATGTAATAACCGCTGAAACTTAACCGCTGGAATAGTAACCGCTGATTATTAAACCGCTGACAATAGTAACCGCTGACAGAGTAACCGCTAGTAAAGTAACCGCTGAAGAGTAAACCGCTGGAAGTTAACCGCTGAAACAGTACAAAGTACAGCGTAATGTTCGCTGATCAACTTGTACTAACCGCTAGTACTTAACCGCTGAAACCCAAGTTAACCGCTGCGAAGAACACCTTAACGTAGAGCAAACCGCTGGCAAGAAAAAGGTTCCAAAATCACTCGTATACTTCACAGACGTTAGATTTAGTCCAACCAACTGATAAACTAGATGAATCTAACCCCTCTAATCCTAGAAGTACAAGAAAGAACACAAGAATCACCACGAACAAGCTCCAAAATGAGTAAAAACCACCCTAAACTAATAGAAACCAAAACAAACCATACACCACAAGTCCTACAATCCCTAGGATGTAACCATGGCTCTTGATACCAATTGTAGGATACTAAATAAGTTCACAAACACGAAACTAACTTGTGGTATGGATCGTTACATGTGAGAAAGAAAGAAGAAATGTAGAGAGAGAAAGTTAGAGAGAGAAAGAGGTGAAGCCTTGGAGAGAAAACCAAAAAAAAGAAAATAGATTATGAGAAGGCTTACCCTCTCCAAGGATGGAGAGGGTATTTATATGTACATGGGTTTTTGCCACTTGGGCGTGCCACTTGGGCTGCGGATCAGGTATACAGTGGGTAAAGACCCGTCCTTCTTCCGCGAACTAATCTACTACTAATCTACGTTTTACTAACTAATATAACTACTACGAGCTAAACAATGCTCAATCATATCTGGGGGTGACCGAATCTTTCTCATACAAAAAAACGTATTCCTAACAGTTTTTGTGAGAAACGGCAAGACACCTTTATATCGTTTCCCTTGGGGTTATAGAGACATACCTATTGGAAGAGATTTCTAGTTGGCCTTGTTGTGTAAAGATGTAACTGGTCAAGGATGGCTTAGCGACAATGTACGCTAAATTAACTTACAAATGTTTTTTTGTTCTATTTATATTTTTTATTCATCATACATAAAATTTATTTTATCAAATTTATTATGCTTTTAACATACTTTCAATTTTGTTTCATTCGACAGCATTTAAATCTTTGGGTCAACCTTATGTGGCATTTCAGACTAGCAGATGATGATTGGGCCCTTATTAGTTCTTTTTTCTGTCCGTGCGTCCTTGGGGGGAACTTCGTTCGATATTGGGCCGACGGTTCACGTTACCCTATTCCGCTGAAAAGTGTTAATAAGGTGTGTATACCGGATTTGTTCATTCCTGATTATGCTTCATACTTTTTTAAAGGATTCTTACTAAATTAGACTATTTTGTATATCAGGTATATTTTCCCATGAATGAACCAGACTGGCATTGGTGTCTTGCTGAGCTCGATATTCGTACGGGGGTTGTTACCTTTTACGACTCGCTAGGATGGGCCAAGGACAGCAACCGCCCATGGTGGAAATATATGAGGACTAGATTGCCATATCAGCTTTTGTGTTATCTGAATGAAGTTGGTGTACTGAAGGACAAAGGCATACCAATTGATGGCTACGAGATCACTTTAGATTATGCCAATGTCCCAAGTCAGCATCATTCGTTTGGTGATTGTGGCATATGGGTATGTATATTCATTTATAGGTTGTGTTTCAACCTTCCATTGACTTTTGAAGATACTCCCCTACACGTAGCATTTGCATATCGCGAGCGAATGATTGAATACTTCTGGAACAGCAAGGAACAAATATGAGTTATCTAGAATAATTGTTACATTTGATTTGAATGGTTGATTTCCTATGGATTGTGCTCTAATATGGTTACATTCCCTTTCAATATTTTTATTTTGTGTATGGACATTTTGTTTCCGTTACATTCCTTTTCAATGTTGAACAAATATAAGTTACTTATTCATTTTTATGTTGGAATCAATCACAAGATAAGAAACTAAATTTCAACAAACAAAATTGCTCATAACTCACTCGATGTCTATTACAAGTTCACGGCATGGACAATGTGATGTAAATTTGGTTGTGCTAACACACAGTATTTGTTTATGGGCCCCACATGTGACCTTGGACACTTATATCTTCCATTTGCCCCTTTTCTTCTACTATAAGCCTAATTTATAACTTTCTTAACACACCAACAGTACGAATCAAAATCAAAAGTAATTCAAAATCAAACTTAAAAGACAAAAAAAATCACTCAAAAAGGCATGTCTTCCTCGTCTTACCTATGCACTGAAAACTGCAAATGTGGAAGGCCATCAATGGTTGTAACTTCTTGGACAAGAGACAATCCTGCTCGTTGTTTCATTTGTTGCCAAAACCGCTGGGTAAGCATACCATACATGTTATCTTTTACAGTTTATCAAGGTTAATTATTTACCCCACACGTTTTTTGGTTCTAGAAACCTGGTACCAATAAATGTGAGAATTTTGATTGGTACGATCCAGAGGAGGAGTGTGAGTGGTACCGAATGCATTTGTTTTCGATGTACAATCAACTTAATCCAAACCAAAGGCGTGAGGTTAACAGAGAAGGTACACGTCAAATGAAGATTGAAGATTTGGAAAGTCAATTGCAAAAAGCCAAGAAAAAAGTCAATTTCTGGAAGTCAACCCTGTGTGTGTTTGCAATTGTTGTTTCTTTGGTTCTTGCACTAAAGTAGTGTTAGTGTAGTATGCATTCATGGTTGTTTATGGATTGTGTAGTTTTGTTATTTTGGGCTAGTATGGAGGCATAGTTGCAGCCTTGTAAACACAATCAAATTGTATGCAGTCATGGTTATATGTAATGAAAATATGTTCTTTACCTTTGTGTGTTACTAAATCAAGAAACTTGCCATTAATGATAGGGTATGGTTACAATTGTTTTATTCTAAAGTGTTTTAAGTTATACACTTAAACCACAATTATACATACATTGCTTGTAACCATAAGCAGTTGCACATGAATGTGCCTTTAAACCATCTTTTTGGGGCCCTTTCCTTTTGGATCTTTTTGGTTTTTGTTCACAAATGGTTTGATACCCAAATCCGCACAAATCCAATGATTTGGTAGACCAAGTACCTCAACCCTTGAATCAAAAGCCATCTTTGCTTCTTGTTTGGTTCTAAGATAAGTGCTACTTTCCACAATCTTTGATGTAACTTCCTGTGGTTTATAGTCCTTTGGAAAATAATCTTGACATGAAACCGGCCCTACATGAGTGGTTGCTTCAGAGCCCTATGATGAAATGGGTATGATCTCTGCACAAATATTTAAAAAATAATAATAAAAAAAATTATAAAAAAGGAAGAAATAGATGTTACTATAATCAATTACATATGAAAATTTTGAACTGTAAATAACCAGTGAATACCTTTGTTCCTGTGTGAAGCCATATTTTTATGTATCTGGTTTTCGTATAGATGTTTGATAGAATTGTCATACCCAAAGTGTCTTTAAATATCGTTCCTGTTGTTGGTCTTGCAGTCTATGTGTGGTGTTTAAAATGTGAGCAAAAGCTTTTGCAGGAAATATATGGTCATTTACCTTGCAAAAAGTCACAAGTAGCATAGTAATATTCTTTTTTAATTTGAAGTTAGAATTAACCATTGTTTTCATATTAATGATGTGGTACTATACTATACTATTAAAACAATTTCAACATTATTTTTTGGGGACCAAAAAAGTATGTTTGTTCGGTTGTAAAACATGCTGCTAAAATTCATTCTGCTGCTAGTGTAAAAAATTGTGCTGCCTCTTTTAAAAAATATTCTGCTACTAGTGCAAAAGTTTAAGTATGTTTTACATGGTATACTTCTAAAATATACTATTTGTTTACATAAGTTTGTTGCGTTTATCGAATAGATATATGCAAACTTGTTTTGGCCAACTATGTACAGTTTAAAAATCCAAAATTGTCAGGGTTGGATTGGTTTCTTCCATTCTTAGGATACACCTTATGAGTTTAAAAGGACAATCAGTTACACGCTATCCTATATTGTTTGAAACAACTAATATTAACTTCAAACATGTGCATAAACTTAAATTCAAACGGGTAAAAAAGAGGGTATTTAAACATGAAAGTGACAAATGAAAATTAAATTAAACATTAAACCAAACATAATACAAGTTATGCATGAAAATAGTATCATAAAAGAGAGTTGCAAAAACATGAAAGTTATATAACACTTAAACTGCTCTCACCCATCCGTGACTTGACCTTCCAACTCCTTAACCTGTAACGTATCCCAGGACCAATGGGTGAAACCAAACTCTCATCAAAGCTACAAACCCATCGGCAATCATCAGTCTCATTGACGAGTGTGAATGAAGAATTATTGGAATCATATAAAAAAACACGATATCCAAACCGTATTAGTATTTTGCCGTCATTTGACATCCAATAAGTTTGCCATAATCTACCCCATCCATCATGATCTTTGGGATACATGATGGATAGTGAGTTTGTCCAAGANGCAATCATCAGTCTCATTGACGAGTGTGAATGAAGAATTATTGGAATCATATAAAAAAACACGATATCCAAACCGTATTAGTATTTTGCCGTCATTTGACATCCAATAAGTTTGCCATAATCTACCCCATCCATCATGATCTTTGGGATACATGATGGATAGTGAGTTTGTCCAAGAATCATCTTGCATCACCCAAATATCCGTCACAGCTTTTTGCCCATAACTAGAAAGCACGCACAAACGATCTCCCAAGACCCCCAAATCTAACCTCTTCTCACCTTCATCATATTGAGGATGTGAAACTTGACTATAAGTCTCCGTTAGTAAATCAAAGGAAACTATAGTTGGCAAATTATTTGGAAAATAATCCAGCTAATGAATACATCCATTTAAAAACACGCCATCTTCCAACAAATAAGCATCAGGAAAATCACTTACTTTCTTCCATATTCCAGTCTTTAATGAGTAAACTTTGACTTTGTTGTTGGATTTACGTAGTGCTACAACTTTGTAATCATCGGTATAACTGTCATATCCAAAATCGTACGCCACCTGATAATCACGCACAGGAGCAACAAAACCACCATATACCCTATTACATATTCTTGTAATAGGGTTATAAATAGATATACCTTCATACTGAACAATGCATATTAATCCGTTGGCAGAACCGACCAATCGAGTAAAGTCGTCAACAATTAGTGGATAATGAATTGAGTTTTTGCTCATCGGATTAGCCAACAACATATCATTAACAGAACAAGTATTGAGAACATCATTCCTTTTGTAAAACAAGCACTTCTTTTTTCAAGCCAAATGAGATTTAACAAAAGTTTCATGGGTTATTAACTTGTACCAGTCGCTGCAAACAGACTTGCATCTGAACAACGAGTCAACCGGGAGTAGCAATAGAATTTTGAAGATTATATCAGGCAATAGTGCAGGAACTTGGACGTCCATTTTTTTTGTTTTTGGTTGTTAATCTATGTGTTTCGAGTTTGAGTTTCTGTTGGATGTAGTTTTTTGTAAAATTTCTTGGTTATATACAAAATTAACTGTTCTATGCACGTTCAGACCTCCACTAAAATGCCTATACAACTTCTCTCCGTTCAACTTCCACTATCCAAAACTGGTTTTAAACTTTTAAACTCTTCAACTGTTTTTCAACTTCCTCTAAACATTTAATTTGTATATTACTTATATTTGGTTACAACTTTAACAATAAAGTTAGATATTCTACAAGAGTAAATGGAGAAAAATAAATGCAAACGTCCAACTTTTCAATGAACAAGTCTCCCATAATGTGTATTTTACTTACCTTAGAGGTTGTATTACTCTTGAATATTATCTTTGACTCCTGGCTACAAAAACATACACATATGATGTGAAAATCAGTTATAAAAATAAAAATTAAGATATTAAAACCTCTGCCATTCTCTGATCACCTATATCAATTTTCCTTTGCACCTCATTGCATTTCTCCCTGACCCACCTAATGAAAGCTTCCTCTTCAGTGTGATCTTGAATGAATAAAAACTTTAAGCATTTGTTTAGTTTATCTGATCCAGAAGCTTCTTTCAATTCGTTGATACTGCTCGTGTTTGGTTATGCTACTCTCTCTAATCTCATTTTTAAAAACTGCATATCTTATTGGTATTAAAACTGGTTATTGTACTGCTTGTTTTATATTGTTAGTGGTTTTAACCCATTTAGAGACTTTCCAAGAGTTGCAACACTGAATTGACTCTTCATGGTCAACATGTTTTTTTTGCCCATTCGTTATACTATTTGTCTCATCAAATCCTCTTTCATAAAATAAAGGTTTTTGACTATTTGAGGAATAAGTATAAGATGGTATTTTTACAATGACATTGTAAAACTAAAGTTAACGTGAACACAACCAAGATTCTATAAGCATCTGCAAAAACATGTCCAAGTATGGGTTTAACTCCGTATGTAACTTGTAAACATGATTGTGTGTGCGAGATAATAAAATTATTCAACCAAAAAAAATTAAAAAATAAACAGAAAACAACAACATTGTGACATTCAAACATACATCTGATTCATTAATATTACAACGTTATTACATTTATTGAAAAGATTAACAAACAAAAGCCCCTAAACCATCTTTTTGGGGCCCTTTCCTTTTGGATCTTTTTGGTTTTTGTTCATGATGCGCGTGGATTGCAACACGCACTACGTTTTAACTCTCGAGGGATCTCGAGAAGCTTGCAATCCCCACCAGGCAGTGTACCTGACCGATGTAGTATAGTGTAGTGGCAAGTACCGGGGGATTGATCGTTCTCTCGCAGGGAATAGTGTTCGTTAGGCTAAAAGCTACTCTAATCTAGGTCTAAGGGTGGAGGAAAATTCTTTTTGTATTTTTTATGTTTTATGAAAGCAGTAAAATCTCTGGTTTTAGAGGATAGGGCGGAATCAGTTGCTAGTCAACTAACCCAAGTTATCTACTTCTAAGCTACTTATATTTTTTGTATTTTTGGTTTTGAAGAAAATCAGTGGTGGAGAATACAGAATAGTGTTTACTTAGATTTCATTACTCCCTAACGTCTTTTACCATGTAATTCACCCCAGTAATGTTCCGAGATTTGCGTGATGACGGGTGTACTTCTTAATCAGTCGTAGCGGACGTGCGTTCAATTCCCTAACTCTATAAAGTTCCTACCTCAATCTTACTGACGATACCGTCAAGACCATCCTATCATGAGCTCACGATAGCAACATGCATGAAATACCCTACACCTTAAAAGTCGATAACGACGATTAACGTTTCCGTTTCTAAGCGTTCAAGCTTGTTACCGTATAGGAGATTAGCCAGTTTTTCTCTATCCTAACGTAGATGAAACATTCACC